>SNQJ01S0154243.1:36811-59448 GCA_010110895.2 Picea sitchensis
CATCGTTGTTGACTTCAAGAATTTAATTGTTCTAGTGCATCTCTCAGGTTTGCGATGAAGAGAATTCACAACTCGTTCACTCACAGAACCGTAGGTTTCCCTAGTTTCAACCAAGGCTGACATTCTCAACCCACTTGTTTTTGTTTCCACAAAGCAAAGTCCTTCAACTACTTCACTTTGTGAAAAATGTCCTTGATCTCTTGTCTTGAACACCTCCATGTGTTCCACCAATGTTCCCTAATCTGAATTTATGAGCGAAACGAAATGAAACACAAATCTACAAAATTAACATAGAGATACAATGAACAATAACAAATATACATTGAGACTTAACTTCTATTCAATAAAGAAATATGTTGAAACTGTAAAATGTAGAATGAAACAATCTTGCTCGAATGGTGGTAGCTAATCTATGAGAAGAGATGTGGCCACTACGTGCATTCTCATGAGCACATTACAATGAGGCATATAAGATTTTTTATCATCAAGAAGTAATTGGAAAACCCTATACATCCAAAAACCTAACCCTAGGATATGATGCACCAAAAGTCATGTGGGCCCCAATGGGGTAAGTTGGTACATCAACTTCACGGGGTTGTAACGTTTGCATACAATCTTTGTTTTAGGCACACGATAGCCCATTGGAAAGTTCTATCCGAGGAATACACATGTTTCTAGCACACTTTGAATCTATCCACAGTGTGACTATGGTGATTCCAACAATTTTTGTTTAGGGCCTCAAAACGACCTCGCAAGTTTAGGACCTGTAAATTGTATGTGAGCCAGTTGGAAGAGGTGGGTGGCCACCGATATCCACATGGATCAATTCTCCCCCCTTAGGAAGAAATGGTCTCCATTGCATTGATTTTCTCCATCATATGAGGAAATTCCTGTTGAATTTGGCCCTGGGTGAGCCACTTGCCTTGGTGCAGGAGATGGCCCACTTTGACAGCACAATAAATCCAAAGCTTCTATTGGTGAGTACTCTTGACTTGTGTGTCCACGATATGTTCATTGGATTTATGTTCCATGCAATTAGGTTTGAGCTCTGTCAGTGTCAACTATTTTTCTATCTCTGAGGTGTCCAATAATGGTGGAAAGTATGGTTGGAGGAGGTCCACATTAAACACTAGGTGCAAGCCAAGGAAGGGGGGAATGTTGAGCTCAAAAGAATTGTCACCCATATCCTTGGTGATTTTGTAAGGTCCATAGTAGAGTGGAAAAAGATTCTGATGGGGTCCTGTAAGGAATTTTTTTTGCAAATGCAACCAAACGTTATCTCCCACCTCAAACTTGTGTGGCACCCAGTGTTGATCATAGCATTGTTTGTACTTGGCATTGGACTTCTGCAAAATATCCTAAACCTGTTGGAGGATGTGTTGGATTCGTTCAATGAGCTGGGTGGCTTTTTCATCTTTGGTTTGAGCATGGGGCAATTCTTCCTGTGTGGACACAAGGGGTAATGCAACATCCATGGGACCCAATGGTTGAAATCCCAACCCTGCCTAAAAGGGGTTGTGGCCTATTGATCTATGTATGGCTCTATTGTAACTATGTTGAAAATAGGGAAGACTTCCATCCCATGTGCATATATGCTTGGAATTTTACATGCGCAAGATATGCATGATCATCCTGTTGATGACCTCAGTTTGGCCATTTGTTTGGAGGTGGAAGGAAGTGGATTTGGTGAGCTTGGTGTCCATCCATGATGAGAGGCTCAATCAAAATGTGCTAAGGAACCAGTTTTCCCGATCTGAGATGATGGTTTGTGGTATCCCAAAATGTACTCACACTCGTTCAAAGAAGAGCTTGGCAGTGGCCTCCACCGTGATGCTCTTCTTACAAGCGATCATAATCACCATCTTGGAAAATCGATCAATAACCACAAAAACACAACCATTTCCCTTCTTGGTTGAAGGAATTCCCAACATGTAGTTCATCGAGAAGGATTCCCAGGGCCTGTCAGGAGTAGGAAGAGGGGTGTACATGCCTTGTTTCTTAATGGACGGTTTGGAAATGGCGTAGGCTGTGCATGACCTGATATACTTGCTGTCATCCTGTCAAAGTTTCGACCAATAGAAATGTTGTTGCAAAACTGCCATTGTATTTTCTACACCGAAGTGTCCTACCACCCAGCTGTAGTGAGCTTCCCAAATCATCTTTGCTCGCTCGCTAGCAGGGATGATTTTAAGGATGGAAATTCATTTTAAAATGTAGAAAACTTGGCGAATCTTACTAATCCTTCATATGCCAACTATAATTGATTAGTGATATTTTTGTAAAAATATTCAAATTTATAAGGATTTTATATAGTTTTTATAAAATGTTGGCAATTTTTAAGGTAAAATAATTTTATCCTATAGAATTTTGGCGAATCATTGTTAAAATAGCGAATCTTGTTTTTGGAAAAACCATGGAAAATTAACCCATGAGCAAAATTTAGCCCCTAAAACCATCCCTTCTCATTAGATGGGATGCAGAGATGGCCCATATGGCACAAAAACCCGTCCTGAAGATGGAAATCAGTGACAATTGTGTTTGTTCCCAACATATGGTAGGTAGTGGAAAAGTCAATATCTCTCTCATAGAGTTGGGGCCATCCGAAGGTCTCATGTCTGTAGGAGTGTAGCACTATGGTTAGTGTTGCAACTAGAGGTTAACTGAGGAAATCAATGATGCAATTAGTGCTCCCTGTCTTATACTTGATGTTAATATGGAACTGCTACAAGTAGGTGGACCAATTTGGATGGCGATCATTCTGCAATTTTCCTTGTGTTTGTATGAATTGCAGAGGCTTATGATCAGTGTGGATGAATGTCTCCTTCTCGAGAATGTAATTCCTCCACTGGAGGAAGGTTTGTACAATGGAGTACATTTCTTTCTCATAAGTGGGGTAATTATGGACTGTATCTTATTGTGTCTCACTATGATAGGCCACAAGATGTTTGTGCTGAGTGAGAACTACGCCCATAACATAGTATGAAGCATTTGTCTCAATATCGAAAGGTTGTTCTAGGTCGGGCAATGAGAGAACCGGGGCTAAGCAAAAGTGTTTCTTTAAATCATCGAATGCTTTCTGTTGCGACTGGCCCCACGTGAACTTTTTCTTTCCACCACCCCTCGTCACTTGGATAAGGGCCCATGAAATGTGGGAGAATCCCAACATGAACCTACGATATAAATTGGCAAGGCTTAAGAATATCCGAAGCTCAATGAGTGTGGTTGGGGTTGGCTATTCATGAATGACCTATAGCTTGGCTGGATCGACATGCACTCCATGCTCATCCACAATGTATCCTAGATACTGGACCATGTTCATGTTGAAGGATCATTTTTACATATTTTCATATAGCTTGTGTTGTTGCAGATTGTGTAGAACGTGTTGAATATGATGCAAGTGTTCCACCCAACTCTCAATGTTGAATATGAGGATGTCATCCAAATACACCACCAAAAAATAATTGGTGAAAGTTCGCAATATATCATCCATCATCCTCATGAAAGTTGTTGGGGAATTCATCAAGCCAAAGGGAATGAAAAATCATTCAAAAATACCTTCTTTGGACTTGAAGGCAATATTCCATGCATCGGTCTTATCTATTGGGACTTGGTGGTAGCCAGACTTTAGGTCAATATTACTGAAGTATTCCCCCCCTTGATCTAGTCAAGGAGATCATCGATTTTTGGAATTGGATACTGGTTCCTGTCTGTGATTTCATTTAGGGCCCAGTAATCAATGTAAGGTAGCTAGGTCCCATATTTCTTCTACAAAAGCACGATTGGGCTTCCACAAGGTGATGAGATTGGTTAGATTTTCCCCTTTTCGTGAAGCTCTTGGATCTAGTGCTTGATTTCCTCATTTTATAACAAATAGAGGCAATAGACTGACCCATTGGATAGAGAGGCTTCAAGGGTCATATAGATTGAATGCTTGACCTAACAGTGCAGAGGTACCCTAGTGGGTGAGGATAATATGTATTTGTATTCTTCCACGACCTTATACACTTGATTTTTATACTTTGAGAGACCTGTCATGGAGGCCATGTATGTGGCTGCAACCTTCTTATCACTTTGAGTGTGAATCACGAAGAAGAAAAAATTCCTCGTTTGAGAGATGACCTTCCTGCATTGCATGGAAGAGATCAAGGAAATGGTAGTAGGTGGGGCTACCTCGGGTATCTTGTACAATTTCCTATCGAAAGTAATAATAACACTACAAGGCCTAGACTCATATACAACATGACGTTTCCATAAATAAGGTTGGCCCAAAAGAACATCACAAACTTCAACGAGGGCGACACCACACAATACCTCATCTTTGAAGGGATTTATGTCATAGGGCAGGTGACACTGTTGGATGACGCGAAGATATCTCTCTTGGCGGAGCCATTTGATGGTGTACGACTATGGGTGCAGTGTTGTCGATAGAACCAACCGCTTGACGACCTCCACTGAGATGATTTTCTTCTGGTTGTCACTATCAATGTTGAAGTGCAGTGGAGTAACCTTCACCGACATCTATGAATGAAATAGGTGCTCACCTTCCTCTAGTTCATTAGGTTGGATCTTGGGAGTAGCAATGGTGGCACTAGGTTTTGTGTCAATGATCTTTCTCCCATTTTTTGGTTCTACCTCAGAGTCGAAACCCACATCTAATTCAGAGGCTTTCACCTTGGCCACCAATGACTGCTTTGAGTGGTAGTCAATGATGTTATGCCAGGGGACCTTATGGAACTTGCACCACTTCATAGTGTCTTTCTTTGTCTTATTATTTTCATTCTTTGTTTGTGGCTTAGAATGGTTGTCCTGAGGTTGTCCTTCCTTTATCTGTCCTTTATTCTACGGATTGAGGCTGTTATTTCCCCGATTCTGCTGTGAGGGGTTCATAGACCCAAGCTGTTGGGTCTTTTGTTTAAGCTTCTAATCAATTTTGATAGCATATCGATAGGTCACGCCCAAGGAGGAGATGTCCATAAAATCCATTTCCATCTATATGTATCTATGAAGACCGCCACGGTACTTGAGCACCAGATGTCACTCAGAGTCTTTGATACCCAACTTAGTGTGCAAGGTATGGGAGACATTGGTGAACTTTGGCACTGTTTGGTCCCTTTCCTACCATAATGTGGTCCATATTGTATATAAGTCATCATAACTTCCAAAAAGGTAGTATTTTTCGAATCCCTAAAAGAATCCTAGGTGGGTGCGACTACAAATAATGTAGATTCCCCTATTTCATTTTTCTCGTAGAAAGTCTCCCACCAATCTTTGACATGCAGGACGACCTTAAGGAGCGAAAATGTAATATTTTCTTTATCGAAAAAGTTATGGACAGACAAATACTCTTCTAGAAGGTTTAACCATTTTTCTACAACATCTGCATCCATTTTACCTTCAAATATAGGAATATCAAAATTGATTTGTACCTTGAAGGGGGCGACACCTTTGCTCAAGGAAGATGCATCGCCTGTTGGTAGTCATCGAAGAATTTGCACAAAATTATCCATTGTCTTGTTCCTCTGTCACACGAGGGATTCCTTGAGCAACAACTTAAATGGATATCTTGCCCCATCGTCTCTCTTTTCTTCCCCCATGGGCAGTCGTTGGTCTCGGCAAGGCCGATCCTATAAAGGATCAACTAGTTCGAGTCCCAAATTCTTATACCCTAACCTCATTGGGGTCATGCAAAGAGAAACAAATGAAGAGAAAATTGCTCTAATACCACTGATCTGAATTTATGACTGGAAATAAATGAAACATAGATCTATAACAATAACATAGAGATATGTTGAACAATAACAAAGATACAATGAAACTTAACTTCTATTCAATAAGGAAATCTGTTGAAACTGTAAAATGTAGAATGAAACAATCTTGCTCGAATGGTGGTAGCTAATCTTTGAGAAGAGATGTAGCCGCTATGCGCATTCGCCCGAGCACATTAAAATGAGGCCTCCAATCCATTTTAGAAACAAGAAGTAATCATAAAACCATAGACATCCAAAAACCTAACCCTATGAGATGAAGTTCCAAAAGTCATGTCGGCCTCGATGGGGTAAGTTGGTACATCAACTTCCCGGGGTCATAACATTTGCATACGATCTCCATTTTAGGCGCATGATAACCCATTGGAAAGGTATATCTCAGGAATACACATGTTGTCATCACATTCTGATTATGTTTATAGTGTGACTATGGCGAGCCCAAAAAACGTTGTTTAGTGCCTCAAAATGACCTCGAAAGTTTAGGACCCGAAAAGCTAGAAAAAAACTGCCAAGATGAAAATTGTATGTGAGGCGGTTGGAAGAGGTTGGTGGCCACCGATATCCACCTGGATCATTCCCATGAATTCAATCATCTCTTCCTTTTGTTTTTTCACTTTAAACATCTCTTTCAAGGGTTCTAACTCCTCCACTGTTGGTGTGAATTGAGCCTTCCCCTTAACCAACAAAGCCAACCTTCCTTGCATTGGATAGTTCCTCATAAAATAGTTTTGCAAATAGAGCTAACACTCAATCAAACTCCCTTTCCTCATGAGAGGTCCAGGTTGATTCTTTGTTGTTGTGGTACCTTGATGTTGGATACGATCCTCCCTGAGTATTCCTAATGAAATCATCGACAAAGTCTCAGTCCTCCTCATTAAGTCCTTCAACCTGCTGATCTTGGATTCCATATATGTGTTAAATTCATCCATCCTCTCCAAAGCCTCTTGGAGTTTCTTGAATCATCGAGTACATTTTCTATCTTGACCTCCCAAGCTTCGTCATTTGCACCATCCATTTTGTTTCTTAACCCTTGTCATTTGGTCTTCCCAATATTTCTATGCAACTCCTCCACACTGTCCCAAGTCTATATTGAGTGTTGCGATCACCTACACATCTAAGTGATTGGTTTACCCTCATGAATTTGAATCCTAGTCCATGTATTCACATAGGATTGTGCTCAAATGACCTATGACTAAACAACCCACCCCGTCGAAACATTCACCAAGGTTTGCACTCTGCTAACTCTATGTTCAACTCTGCGATCGAGTCTATGACAAGTTCTGTGATATTCATGTGTTTGTCTGCCTTGTCCAAGTTCTTGGTTCACCCTCATAACTCTTTTATTTTCCTTCTCAAGGGGTGTGCCCATGTATGCACACAATTTACAACTTTGTTCACAACTTGACCCTTCACTTCCATCACAATCCACTAGTCTGCACTCAGGTTGTCTCTATGTTTGGTCAATCCGTTGAACCCTCACCAAGACTATGCTCAAACGAAATTCTCAACAAGTGCATCCTTCCCTCCCCCACGTTATGACTATAGTAGTGGTGAAGAGAATCAAAATATTTCTCAAAGTTTTCTTCGATACCACCTCTCATAGCCCCACATGACGCATGACCATATCTTGCGATCGTTCACCTCCTGATGGTGCGTGACACCGTGATGATTCTTACTATGTTCCTTGGCACACCAAGAGTACTTTGTCTGGAATATGCCTCTTTACCTAGAGCATACCCATACTTTGTTCTGGGCTACCGACAAATGACACTCCTACTCTAGTGAAACTCTTGTTTACTTAGACAATTGTTAACAATTTAACACTTAGTCATATATAAGCATACATCGATGAACATGAGAAACCAAGAGAAAAATTGTGTAACAAACAAAGACATATATAGAAATAATGTGGGTGACACAAATTATTCCTAACACTTGACTAAGTCTTTGTTATTATGAAATAGTTACAATATGAGCACTACAGATTCAGTTTACAAATTTGACAGAGTCACATGACTCGCCTCACTTCATCTCACCAAGAAACTCATAAACAAATTCATCACACCAAGACTCTTTTTTTCAACCATATTCGCAAACTCCTATGGTGCACCTTAGACGTTCCCACAACCACAAATTGTTGTCCCTTCACCAAGCTAACATAGATTTTATTTTTTCCTCACACATGTCTCCAATAGACATGTGTTTTCAGACTTCCCAAAAACCTCCCAAAGCCTCCCACTCTTGGCTACTTGTCTTCCATATTGGAAACTCTACCTCAGTTTGATGCCTCAGACTTATCTCCAAATCCTTTCCAATATTCTTTCATGTCTTCCTTTTGTTGTGCAACCTTGCTGTTATAGGAACTCCAAGGATCACTTGTGTGAAACATCATGTCTCTTTAGTGTGTCGCGCCCCTTCATGAATCCACACTCAAACAACTCATCATGCCCCCTCCATGGACCTAATGCATGCATCCAATCTTGCACACCCATCAAATTTCATGTCTCTTGGACCGACACACCCCATCCTTGGGTGTGTGCCCCTTTCTTTATGCGCTCTGTCTTGCCGATCGTGATGACTCCTTGTGGGTGTTCCAATGGGGTCGTCTAACCTCTCCAGTGTTCCCATGTTGTCGAGGGTAGACGGGTTCACTCCTTGGGCATGCTCCCAAGTTTCCCCACCCTTTTCCAAACACATCCCAAGTATTCATCAATTGTTATAAGGAAAGTAAGGTGTGTTCCCCCTTAGTGTTGCATGCCACCATTGTGTGGCCAGGGTGCTCCTACTCACACCCAAATTTCTTCATTCTCYAAACCAATCACTTCATCCTTCTACTCTTTGTCTRTTCTGTCACTGAATCTGCCCAAGGAGAGCATACGCTCTGTGGGTGTCGTGGGAGATCTTACAATAAGGAAAAAAGAAAATAACCATAAGTATTAGGTTTAGCCTAAATGAATGTCACAATATCATTTATGATAAGGAAAAAAAAATAACCATAAGTATTAGTTTTATCTTAAATGAATGTCACAATCTAATTTATGATAAGGAATAAATAAATAAATAAATGTTGCAATATCATTTATTATAGGGAAAAAATAAATAACCATAAGTATTGGGTTTATCTTAAATGAATGTCACAATCTAATTTATGATAAGGAAAAAAGAAATAATAAGTATTAGGTTTACCCTAAATGGAGTCTACTTTGATGATAAGGAAAAAATAAATAATCATAAGTATCAGGTTTATCTTAAATGAATGATAAGGAAAAAATAAATAACCATAAGTATTAGGTTTACCCTAAATGAAGTCTACTTTGAAGATAAGGAAAAAATGAATAACCATAAGTATTAGGTTTATCTTAAATGAATGTCACAATCTAATTTATGATAAAAATAAAAATAAAAAATATAAGTATTACATTTACCCTAAATGAAGTCTACTTAGATTATATGATAAGGAAAAAACAAATAACCATAAGTGTTAGGTTTACCCTAAATGAATGTTGCAATCTCATTTATGATAAGGAAAAAAGAAATAACCATAAGTATTAGGTTTATCTTAAATAAATGTCACGGTCTAATTTATGATAAGGAAAAGATAAATAACTATAAGTATTATGTTTACCCTAAATGAATGTCACAATCTCATTTATGAATGATTCAATTTGACACAAGGAAAGGAAGATGTATGTCCAAATGTAACACAACCATTGAGGAATGTAGTTATTCGACATTATTCAACCAAGATGAATGTCACAATGCGAGATTACCATAGTCAACCATTACTCACCATAATCAACATGGTCAAGCATAGTTAGCCATAATCAACAAGGTCAACCATAGTCAACCATACTCAACATGGTCAAGCATAGTCATCCATACTCAACATGGTCAAGCATAGTCATTCATACTCAACATGGTCAACCATACTCAACCATATTCAACATGGTCAACCATTACTCAACATAATAAACATGGTCAACTCAGTGAAACATTTATGAATGGTTGACTATGGATGAAATTTAATTGGACACCCATATTCCAATATGAGGGACACAATTCATAAACATCACATTGAAACATAACCCTAAAGGAATGTCACAAGGTGACATAACCCTAAATGAACGTCACAATGTGATGTAACAGATTCAAGTCTAACTTATGTCAAATAGCTACATTCCTCAATGGTTGTGTCACATTGCAACATACATATTCATTGTATTATTTTGAAATGCATCCTTCCTAAATGGTTATGTCGCATTGTGATGTTCATTTAGGGTTTTGTCACCTTTCCATATTCCTTTGGGGTTATGTTTCAATGTAATTTTTATGAATTGCATCCCTCGTATTGGAATATGGGGTGTCATATTAAAGGTCATCCATAGTCAATCATGCTCATAAACTCAACCATGCTGATCCATAGTTAACATGTTCATACTCATGCTCATAAGGGTTCCATTAGTTTACGACATTCATTAATGTTTATGTCACATTGTGACATTCATTTTCAAAGCTAACTTATGTCAAATTTCTACACTCCTCAATGGTTGTATCACATTACAACTTACATATTCATTATATCATGTCAAATTGCATCATTCCTAAACGGTAACGTCACATTACGATGTTCACCTTGTCACATTGTGACATTCCTTTAGGGTTATGTTTTAATGTGATTTTTATGAATGTTTGACTATGTATGACCTTTAATATGACACCCATATTCCAATAGGGGAGACATAATTCATAAAAATTGTACTGAAACATAAGTCACAAAGTGACATAACCCTAAATGAACGTCGCAATGCAACATAACCATTTAGGAATGATGCAATTCATCATACGACAATGAATATGTACATCAAAATGAGACACAACCATTGATAAATGTAGCAATTCAACATTATTCAACCAAGATAAACATCACAATGTGACATTACCATAATAAACCATGGTTAAACACAATCAACATGGTCAACCATAGTCAACCATTACTAACCATAGTCAACATGGTCAACTATAGCTAACTCAGTGTGACATTGTGTGATGTTTATGAATGGTTGAATATGGATGACCTTTAATTTGACACCCATATTCTAATAGGGAAATGAAAAAGGAAGGGGGGACGATGCAATTATAATTAATACAATGAAGATGTTTGTCGCAATGTGACACAACCCTTTAAAGAATGCAAAAATTTGACATCAGTTATCCTTGAAAATGTTACATCACATTTTGATGTTCATTTAGGGTTATGTCATTCCTTAACCTGAAATGAACATCGCAATGTGAAGTAACCATTTAGGAATGATGAAATTTGACATAAGACAATGACTATGTACATGAAAATATGACACAACCATTGAGGAATGTAGTAGTTAGACATTATTCAAGTAATATGAACATTGCAATATGACATTACCATAGTAAACCATGGTTAAACACAATCAACATGTTCAACCATAGTCAACCATTACTAACAATTATCAACTTGGTGAACCATAGTCAACTCAGTGTGATGTTTATGAATGGCTGACTATGTGTGACATTTAATGTGGTACCCATATTATAATAAGGGGACACAATTCATAAACATCACAATGAAACATACCTAAGTGAGCCCAAGTAAATGTGTTTTTATATTTGTTAAAAAATATATGTCACATGCCATAAAAAAACTGATAATCAAAGTCATCATCGATGATAACAAAGAATGAAATTACTGAACATAACATAAATAATTGGTTGGAATTTATTAAATAAAGTTCACAATGGGACAAAATTATTTATGAATGTCACAACGTGACATCACATTTCATTAATGCCACAATGCAAACAAACCTTAATGGACATTGTAATGTGACGTGAAATTTGATGAACACCGCAGTGTGCCATAGTCATTAACACTGCAAGATGAATACCACAATGTGAAAAAATCCTTTCTGAATGTCACAATGTGATATCACATTTCCTTAACATCATAATGTGACAAAATCATGTATAAAAATTGCAATGTGACATGAAATTTAAATAAACGATGTAATTTGACATAACTGTTAATGCGACAAGATGAATGTTGCAATATGAAAAAACCATCGAAGAATGCCAAAACCCAACAAAACCCTTCATGAACGTTGTAATGCAACAAAACCATTAATATATGTCATGATGTGACATCACATTTTATCAATGTCACAATATGATAAAAAATGAACATCGCAATGTGACATCACATTTGATGAATGTTGCAATGTCAAATAGTTGTTAACATAAAAAGATGAATATTGCAATCTGAAATAACCATTAAGGAATGTCACAATCCAACATAACCCTTGATAAATGTCTCAATGGTACAAAATCATTTATGAATGTCACAATGTGACAAAGAATTTCATTAACCCCATAATGCGACAAAACCTCAGTGAGCATCACAATATGACTTGAAATTTGATGAACGTCATAGTCTGACATAGCCATTAATGTCATAAGATTACTTTCACAATGTGACAAAAAGATCTATGAATGTGACAATGTGACATCATAATTCATCGAAACCACAATGTGACACGACCATTCATAAATATAGGAAGCTGACAGAAGTCAACCAAAACCAATGTCTTAATGTCACATCACCATTTAGGAACATCACAATCAAACATATCCATATTATGAAGTAAGCCAAAATGAATGTTATAATATGATGTAACCATTAAAGAATGTCACAACCCAAGAAAACCCTTGATAAACGTTTTAATGCAACAAAACCCTTAATACAAGTCAGAATGTCACATTGCATTTGATGAACGTCACAATGCCAAAAAATAATTAACATTGCAATATGACATGATATTTGATGAATGTTGCAATGTCACATAGTTGTTAACATGACAATATGAACGTCAAAATCCAAAATAAGAAGTAATAAATGTCACAATCCAACATAACCCTTGAAAAATGTCGTAATGGGGAAAAATCCTTTATTTGCATCACAATGTGACATAGTCGTTAACGTGACAATATGAATGTTTCAATTTGGAATAACCATAAAGGAATATCACAATCCAACATAACCCGCGAGGAAGGTGGTAATGTCACAAAATCCTTTATGAGTGTAACAATGTGACATCACATTTGATCGACACCACAATGTGACATAACCATTCATGAATGTAGGAAATGAACACAAGTCAACCAAGATGAATGTCTCCATGTCACAAAACCATTCAAGAACATCACAATAAAAATATCCTTATCATAAATTTATAACATGCCCCGACCCATCCAGGGAACATTACTTGCAGAATAATACACATAAAATGGAAATTTTCTGCTAATTTGTTTACTATAGCTTACCATCTATGTTTTTAACATATTCTAAACTAGATTTGGATACCCATAAATGAAATGCATCCACAAAATCTATATTAATAGGAATTATAGAAAATAACTCATTCATAGCAATAATAAGCCATTCACATACACAGATTAAACAACAACAATTAAAATCAATAAATAGCTCAGAGAATAGATAAACACTTATCTTTATAATTTTTTTATGAAACCAACTTCTTGGGAAGGACGTTCCACCCAACCATAGAACTTTTGTTATAAATATCAATAGCAAGTTACCCTTGAGCTAGGGATAGGAATCAACAAGAGAAGGGTGACTCTCACAACCCACTCACAACTCACTGTCACACAACCCACTGATATTCTCCAACACTATCCCAAATTATCTCCATATCTCTTCCTGTTGACCTGTCTAGCCCAAGGAATGTACCCCTTCACTGCTCTCATTCCATTGGGCATCCCATTCGTTTATCAGGATCTCTTTGGCTCAGGTAGCTAGGAATATCTTTGTTGGGAACTCACTTCTAGGAAAGCCACCAATAAAAACAACAACAAACACTTGCTGACAGATTGAAACTCACTCAAGAGTTCACTCTTTAGGCCTAAAAACCTGGTTCTTTGATTTCCATCTCCAATATTCTCCAAAAATGCTTGAGCATGCTCCTAAATTCACCCTTCCTTCTTTCTCCAACTCTCATGCTCCTTTATCCTACTTTTTTCTTATTGTTCATGCCCAACTCACTACAAGGAAATTTTTTTTTAGTAGAGGTTATAGCGGAGGTTTCTAGTGTTACAAAATTGGCAAAATCTGTCAAAACAACCTCTGCTACAACATTTGTTTTCGACAATGTATGTTTTTGTGGATATTATAGCAGAATTTGATTGTAAATAAACAAATATGGTCAGTCAGAGGTGATAGCGGATGTTTCCAAATCGGTGCATTTGTATAAAGTACAAGCACAAGCACTGGTACGTACATATACCTACAACATTGGTGTTTTACACTTAACGCCAAGCACTGAGGCAGTAACATATGAAAGCGCTAGGGAAGTAAAATATTTAAGCACCAGGGATTTTGTACGATAAGCACCGAGGATTTAACATTAAAACACACCGGGAGAGTTAAAAATAATTAAGAACTGGGGATTTCTGCATAGAACGCCCTGGTGCGTTATTAAAAAGAAGGCACCAACGTTGTATAAAATAATATGCACCAGTGCATTACAGGGAAAACCACCCCAGTGCATTAAAAATTGAAAGCACCGGTGATGTGCAATAACAAACAAGCCCCGATGATTATCAATAACACAATAACGCCAATGCGTATCAATAACACATACACATCGGTGCTTCGCATAAGATTAACGCAACGATGGACAAATTTTTAATATAATTTTGTAGTATTAAATTAATATTGAAACCAATGCTAATTGATTACATAAAGGCATTGGTGCGAATTTCATATGAAATGCACTGGTGAGTTTTAATATTAAATGCGCAGATGAGATTAATAATTAAAATACATCGAGAAACATCGACCTGTGATAGTGCGATTATTGTTATTTTTTAATTCCGTTATTTATCAAAAAATTTACATATATCTTATATTTTGATTAGTGAATTTAGATATAATGTTTGGATTATTTTCTTATATCATTAGATTTTGCATGTCTTCATTATAATATTTATTCATCCATATATTTAATCAATGATGTAACATTTCACAACGACATTGGACAACACAATAGAATAGATTAAAACATATTTTATTATATGAATAAGAGGGTCTTTGTCATAAAAAATGGGACACTTATCAGTAATCCCCTGTCTTTCAATTGGGACACTATGTCCATTACATTAAACAAAAATGTTTGATTTTTACAAACAATTATTTCAAAAAAACACAATTGCAGCTTGCATTGATATCCAAATATATTGGTCATCATTCTTCACTGGAATTGTTGTTAGTGCTTGAGCTACTTCCCTGCCTTGGGTTATTTTGCTGAATGTTTGGTTGATTGTCTCGATTTTTTTTCTTCTTCTTGAAGTTCCATCTACAAACATAAAAATAAATTGTAATTACATTGGTGAGAATAATGAAAATTGAAATAAATAATATACATGAATGCAAATTGATAAGTGACGTACCTCCAAAGCAAGAAGTGACTCATCAATAATACACATATGTTCAAAATCAAATCTCATGCCTTGTTTCAACAATTCTTATGTTTGCTCAGTTCCATACTTTGTTTCCTGTAAGTTTTGTACCCCATAATAAATCATAGATTTAATATAAAGTATTATTTTTGTTTAATTAATTATAAAATGATAGAAGTAAAACAACATAGATTATAAATACAAATTCCACAATTAATTTTTGATATGCCAACATATACTCAATGTTTGGTTGATTGTCTCGATTTTTTTTCTTCAGTTCCATCCACAAACATAAAAATAAATTGTACTACATTGCGAGAATAATGAAAATTGAAATAAATAATATATACGAATGCAAATTGATAAGTGGCGTACCTCCAAAGCAATAATTGACTCATGAATAATACACATATGTTCAAAATCAAATCTCATGCCTTGTTTCAAAAATTCTTATGTTGGCTCTCGGCCATACTTTGTTTTCTGCAATTTTTATACCCCATAAATCATAGATTTAATATAAAAGTAATATTTTTGTTTAATTAATTATAAAATGATAGAAGTAAAACAACATAGATTATAAATACAAATTCCACAATTAATTTTGATATGCCAACATATACTCAAAGCTTCCCACTAACCCAATGTCAATCAATTTTTCTAATGGCTCTTTGTATGTTAGAAGCACCTGTCTCAAGATATTCAAGGATTATTGTTAAAACAAACTTCTAAAATATATAAAAAAACCTTAAGTTTGTTATAAGGAAATAACAATTAATCACAAACTTTTCCATCAACCATATATTTTCTTCAGTCCAATTTTATGTGTGCATAATTTTCCATTTTATTTTTGTTTTTGTAAGAGAATATTTGAAAATTAATATTTAATGTATAATTGATTTTCATTTGTACCTAATAGAAAAATTCAATGATTACACACATTTGAAGCACATTGTTATTGAGATAGCTCCTCCCGCGATGAAATTATGTCCACTATTTACCATCTCATTGTACACTTTTTGGACATTCCTACCAGTATATTTTGGATATCAGTTCATGGTCTCTAAAGGATTTTTATAATTTTCTGAACAATAACATGAAAAATAAATTATTTTTATATTGATATATGAAAACTAAATATCACAAAATTGATATATTAATAAATGAATACTTTGTAATATAAAAGCACTTTTTTAGAATATATATATATACAAAGTGTTTTTAGGAATATTACTTTTTGAATGGTGATTTTTTTGTTGTTGCATGTTTTTTCTATTACAAGTACATATATCCCATTGACCAATACCTCGAAATGCTTCCTAGTTTAGACATAACCTGGTTCTTGTAATAATTGGATTGATTTCTATATTGCAAGTCAAAAATATGTATATATGTTCATTCCACTATATCCCCTCTATAGTTTTGTAAAAATTCCCTTTGATTAATCTCCAACACCACTGATGAGCTGGAGCAGGACCAATTTATCATCATTTACATCTTCTATATTAATTAATTCCTTTGTTTTTATCATTATTTTATGTTCTCGTTGTTATGCCTGTAGAACACAAACATATATAGAATTAATAAATTTTGAAACATGCTCACCGAACAGCCTTGTTCATATTTAATGAAAATTAAAAAAAAAAAATCATATTGAATATTATTTTTTCATTACCTGATTTATCCCTCTGCAATTTTTCCATCAATATTTTATGCTCTTTTGCACTTAGATCAGAAATAATCTTATCGATATTCCTCATTTTGCCCTACACACACATTAACCAATACATATTAGTTAAACTTATATAAGGTTCCACCATATTTCACTTTGTATAGAATTTTCATAGTAGAGCCTACCTAATTTTGTTTTCTTCGAGCAGTCATCATTGTTTGACCAAAATTTCGCTATGTTGAACTATTCTCACACATGTTTTATCAATATACAACATGTACCATTCAATTTCATAAATTATTAAATATATTTTATAAATAAATCACATAATTGTAGCGTAGAAAAATCATTGTAATCGTGTGTTTTTAAATATAAAGCACCTGTGCGTTTATTACATAAAATGCGTCGGGGCTTTCCATATAAAAACATGCACCTCGAACAATTTAATTTTTAAATATTGTGAATTACAACAATGCGATATATATAGAAGACATCACAACGACTATAGTAGAAACAAACATGGAAAACAAAATTAAATTCATAAAAAAACGGCGAAACATTACACACCCATGAGAGAAGAAAATTAAAAAAATTAAAAGATTTATGTGACAACATTTTTTGTGTTGACGATATTTATTTTTGCACCATACCTCTTTTAAATTTTTTCTTAAAAAATATGGCTTTATCAGTGCATTCCTTTATACATAAATGCATCGGTGCATTTTTGTCGAAATGGCGCACCGAAAATCGAAAAACATTTTAAAAAATGTCAAATTTTTTTTTTTTTTTTATAATAATAATAATAAAAAAGGCAGAGGGATGACTATGTTTGAGAGCTGATGCAATACATGGTCCTTTGCATCACATGCCAACACTTATATATAGAAAAACCCATTAGATCTAAAATACCTAAAAATGAAAAGATCTAATTCTAAAGTGAAAGAGGGAGTTAAACCCTAAGTTGAAATTTTGCAGTCATCTTCACGTAAAGTGGGGGTTTAAGGTAAGAAACGACTTATTTTTATTTTATTTTCTCTGAATGTAGGGTTTTGAGTGAACCACCATACCCTTCAATCCCAATTTTTTGAATATTTTCGTTGTTCCAAAGTATTCTTCTACTCCACAATGCTCCCTAGACATAAGCCTCTTCCAAATATGTCTCTTATAAATTTTGGCAAAATAATGAAAATATTGAATACCTTCAAATATTGACAAAGAGTTTAGAGTGAATCCCCATACCCTTCAAATTCTCATATTCTGAATAATATTGTTGTTCCAAAGTATTCTACTACTCCACATTTTTCCCTCTATATGTCTCTCTTGCGAATCTCTCCCCTGTAAATTTTGCAAAAATAATGAAATAGTGAACAACGTTTCTAGTATTTTAAATGACTTTATGAAATCCGATTGCTCATTTTTTAATTGTTTAAAAAAAAAAAATGTTTTTTTTTTTTTTCAATTTTTGGAAAGATGGCATTTATGTAATATGCACTAGTGCGGTCATATTACATTACGCATCAATGCATCCATATTAATCTAATACTACGTTTAATATTATACTTGTTTTTTATTACCGTAATCTTGAAACATGGTGTGGTTGATTTTTCAACTCACAGGTGTTTATTGTTAATATGCGCACCAATGCATTTGTGTTTTATAAGCACATCGGGATGCTTCTAAATTTATTTTGAACTTTTATTTGCACATATAATAGTATATTCATATAAAATTATCTTTTAGGATGAATTCACTTGACTTGCAATACTTCAGTATACATTTTACGTTTTATGTCAACTTATTCTTAAAAAAATGGTTTCAAAACTATATTCAAATTCAGATTGTGGTATGGTCCTCAAAATTTATTTTAGATATGTACAAGAAACGTTTTTGTTAATTTTTATGAAATGTAGGGAGAAAACTCCACATTATATGATCAAATGGCCAATTTTTCAAATTCCATCCCATTTCATATTGCTCAAAGTCCATCGAAGTTCTCCCTTTCCATATCTAGTGTAAGATTAACTATTTTATCTATGCTCTCAATTATCTCATTGAATGTTTTTTATCCATGTCAATCTAAATAAAATGTATCCAAATTTGCAAGATCCCGATTCTTCATAATCGAGTTTAGATGGATAAAATCTTCTAGTACTGGTTCGAAAACGTCGAAAGGTCTTATTAGGAGCAACATATCGCAAACAATTGGTAGATGAAAAATGGACAACCGCTTTACTCCTGCCAATTGTGACATTCCATCTTCCAATCACAACTTTGGTCGTTGATGGTAATAATTGTTTGTATAATGTAACTTGAACAAGCAATTACTGTGTTTACTAATATCATCAAATTTAATGTTCAATATTTTTGAAATAAGGATTTTTCTGGTGATGAGTGACCTACTTACCATCTTTCGTTGCACCTTCACAACAATGTCAACCCGAGAGAAGGTCGCAATGAGAGCACAACTGGAGAGGAAGTGCACCAAGAATGGTTGAATCAACCACCTATTCAATCTCACTCATGTCTAGATTCACCAATTAGGAATGACTACAACAATAGCAGTTCTTCAAAAATTGGAAATGGAGACAATAAAAAAAAAGAGGTTGGTATGAATGATTACTACTTAGATAAAAATGCCATGGAGACAATGTTGTTAGGCGCATTCCAGAACGATGAGCTAAGGTGATGCACACATCATTGATACCATTTTCGAAATCCTAACATTTGGTTCCACTACCCCTCTCTTTGGATCTAGTGCTTGATCAAAATCTACCCATCTTGGGACAACAACGTTACTGTACAACTCATGAGAAACGCTTGGCATTTCAAAGTTTTGGAAATATTTGTACTGGAACAACAAGTGTCTTATATTAATTTTGAGAAATTGGCTCACAATCAACATTATGAAAAGTTGCTTTTATAAATGTTACCGACCTTGTACATTTATATATATTTCCCACCAATTGCAGAGAATATTCAAAGATAAGGTTCTTCCTAGTGATAATGTTTTTCCCAGTAGTTATGAAGAGGCAAATAAATTGTTGAAATTGTTAGGTGCTTATATATAAAAGTAATGAATGTTCAAATTATTGTATTCTATATAGAGGAGAATATGCAGACAAATAGATATGTTTGAAATGTAAGCAAGAAATGTACCATAAATCAAATAAAATGGTAAATCACATGGTTCTCCTCATAAGATATTGAGGCATCACGGTATATAATTCAAGGGATTCAAAGGCTCTTTCATTGCAAAGAATTCATCTATGTTGCAGGGATGAAATGCCTCACACAGAAGTGAGTTGGAGTTATGTGAATCCCAACAGATCCACACTCAAGCATATAGAGAATACATGGCTAAAAAAATTCAAGGACGGTATAATGGAGTCTATGACTCAGGATAGCAATGGATGGAGTGAACCCATATTCCCTCCAAAAACACCAACTATTCTGTCATGGTTTATAGTAGTGGTCAATAAAAATATCCCCCCATGGGTGTCCATTAATAATGAACATCTTATGTTAGCTCTTATAGTACCCGGTAGAAGACAAGGAAGAATATGGATGTCTACCTACAACCATTGTAGATGAATTGAAGGAATTATGGGAAGGGATACATGTATATGGTGTCTCAAGACCCATTGCAACAAAGAGAAGTTTTACATTGTATGACATATGTACTTACACCACACATGATTATCAAGGATTAGGAGTTTTCTTTGGTAAGCATGTTGCTTGATTTGTTTATATATGTAAAATATTATTTTCTCTCATATTTAATTCCATTGTGATTGACATTCTATCTTTAAATGCAACGTGTTAAGTGTATACAATAATTTCTGTAGGTCTCTAACCAAGGCTATCATGGATGTAAATTTTGTGGACCTTCTATAAAGGCTAGGTAATCCAACCACCTATGAAAGTCGGGCAGACAACTGCCGAGGGTATTCCCAACAAGAACGCCCTTTATAGAAGATAAACACTTCAATGGTAAACCAGAGAGAAACCAAAGGCCCACAATAACAATGAAACCAACAGAATGACTTAGAGAATATGAGAGAGAGAAGGATAAGGAGAGGATTGCTATAAATGTTCTCGATTCAAATTGGGGAGCCTATATTCGAGATGATCCGGGAATTCTTCAACACTCCATGTTGATAAATTTCCTACTGGGATGAAAAAGGAATCTATTATGAGCTCCCCCATTGGGGAGTTATTAAGATTTCCAATTTTACTATATCCCATGCATATTGTTAATATTCCCGAAGTCTGTACTTAGTATTTCAAAAGCAAAGTGTCAAGGCATCTGAAAGTTTGATAAAGGTTGATAAAGTATTATGCTAACCTTCAGTATGGGAAACTAATGAGGATTCCTACGTTCTTGTCCAGCTTCCAACTGTTCCTGGATAGTAATATCTTGTTCAATGGCTGCCCACGAGCTGCCCTCCACCCTCCTGCGTTCGTAGTTTTAAGGATTGTATCGAAAAGATTTAAAGCGATATGATTTTGATTAGAGAGTCTGGGTTGAATATTAGGTTGAGTAACTACAGGGATAGTCATTGAGAAAGATCACCAGTCAGGAATGATTTAAAGAGAGATTTTAACGCTGTTTCAATTTGTTTTTCAGAAAGAGAAATTTTAACTTTAAGAATGAAAATAGAAAAGCAAACAGAAGGCCCTTTCCCGTAACAGTATTTCTTTTAAATAAAAGACGAGAATGACAGAAAAACATTAAGCTGCAGATACGTAAAGTTCCTGTTAGTAGAAAACTCACACATATACAGAAGAAGATATTAGTATAAAAATAACCAATACAGTGTAAATGATCATATAATTCTGTAAATGCAAATTGGCCTTACACTCGCTGATAGCTGGTGCAGAGGAAAGACAATAACCAGTTACAGAAAGGTGAAAATCACTCGCTATGGTAGTGGTCATACTAAAGCATAGCGCTACACATCGATTATGAGAAGTAGAGCAAAATGAAATATGAAACATAAAGAAAACAAACTTGTAATACAGTCGGGACGGGATCGGGAATCTTCAAATTTTTCTTGTATTAACTTCTTAATGCCAAAATTCAATTTACATTTCAGTACAAAAAAGTCCAGCCTTTTGTTCTTCTTTTTTGTGATCTATTTATACAAATTTTCCCTTTCATACTCTATTTTCAAAAAAGTGCCAGGTGCTTCCTTTACGTGACTCGGTGCATATGATACATTTGTCCGTAAAACTAGATACAAGTTGTGATGGTTCCATTTGGCAGCTGTTAGGAGCGAAATCACTCCATCTCTTCTACTCCGTTTTCAAGAAGTGCCAGGTGCTTGTCTTTGCATGGACTCAGTGCATATCCTACATCTGTCCACGAATTGGGATACAAGTTGTGACGGCTCTGCTTGACAAATGGCTTCGGCAAAATAGCACTCTCAGGCTAATTGTGGAAGTTTATTCTCCATATGTGCATCAACAATATCAAGGGTGTCGAGTTGTGCGCTGGGTTGAATCAAATGTTCATCAATTTGAGCCATTTGTACCCTGTCCATCTTAGAGATTTCCATCAAATTTCTTTCATTTTTCTCCTTCATGTCGAGGGAGATCCGCTCTATACTTATCTGTCTTAGCGTCTCTGTGTCACCTCCACTCTCTATCCCTAACAGCTCACCATTTATGACTTTGAAGGTTTCTTCTAGGGAATT
>SNQJ01S0154244.1:7409-22569 GCA_010110895.2 Picea sitchensis
TATTGTTTCATTTGATCATCTACATTTGATTTGATGAGAGATGATTCATCAAATATTACATCTCTGTTAATGGTGATCTTGTGGGCAGTAGGATCCCACAACCTGTACCCCTTAATACCATCACCATATCCAACAAAGATAAGACCTTTTGATTTTGGATCTAATTTAGAACATTGATGTTTCAGAATTAGAGCATAGGCATCACAACGAAAAACTTTAATATTAGAATAATTACAAGGGTGACATGTCCATACCTCCTCGGGAATTTTGCATTCTATTGCTATTGATGGTGATCGATTCACCAGATAACAAGTTGTAGTTACTGATTCTGCCCATAGTTCCTGCTACAAATTAGCGTTAATAAGCATACTCCTTGCTCTCTCTAGAAGAGTCCTATTCATGCGTTCAACAACTCCATTTTGCTGAGGAGTATAGGCAGTGGTTTTATGCCTATCGATCCCAAATTCCTTGCAATAATTCTCAAACTCCATTGACGTAAATTCACCACCATTATCTATTCTTAAACATTTAATGGATCTACCAGTGCTCTTTTCCACTAAAAATCTAAATTGCTTGAAAACTGTAAATACATCAGCCTTACTCTTTAACATATAGATCCACACCTTCCTAGAGAAATCATCTATAAAAGTTACAAAATATGATGATCCTCCATATGAAATAGTAAGGGATGGTCCCCAAACATCAGAATGGATATAGTCTAGGATTCCTTCACTGGTGTGTCTTCCGGTTTTAAATATCTGCCTATTATGTTTTCCATAAACACAGTGCTTGCAAAAATCTAACTTTAAAGAATTTAGGCTAGGAAGTAACTTGCGATCAGTTAATACATTTAATCCTTGTTTGCTAATATGACCCAACCGTTGATAGCACAGTCAAACAAAATCACTGTCGTTCTTAGATACCACTGACACATGATCTGATTCAGTCCTCCCTTCTAACAAAAAGAGGTTACCAACGTTATTTTCTTTCATAACTAGTAGAATTCCTTTGTAGACCTTCATAACTCCACCTTGAACAATAGTCTTATAACCTCCTCTATCTAAGACTCCCAGAGAGATTAGGTTCTTCCTAAGATCAGGTACATGTATTACATCAGTTAGTATTTTAACAGTTCCATCAAACATTTTAATTCGGATGCTACCAATTTCCACAACTTTAGATGAAATATCATTAGCCATGTAACCAAATCCATCATCTATAGACTGGTAAGTAATAAACTAGTCTCTATGAAGACACATGTGGTTTGAAGCACCAAAATCTAATAGCCATTGTGGATCATGACGTAAACCAATACTAATTGATAAAACTTCATCAACTATACCTGAACCTATTGCTAAACCTGTTTCAGTTGCATTTACTTCCTTCGTCTCTTTTGGAGGGTCTTCTTTGGAGGCTTGTTGTCGCTTTCAACAGTCCTTCTTCAGGTGTCCAAATTTTCCACAAAACCAGCACTTGAGCTTGCTCTTTCTGCCCTTTGACTTTGACTGAGAGAAATCCCTCTGACCCTGTCCTCTTTCTTTTGTTCTGCCTCTTACCACCAATGCCTCAGATGTAGAGGTTTCTATATTGAATTTCTTCCTTGTTTCCTCAGACAGTAAAGGTCCAACAATATCATCAAACTCAATAGTTTCTGCTGAATTGAAACTAATAGAGGTAATGAAATGATCCCATGATGCAGGCAAAGAACACAATAATGTAATTGCCTTATCTTCGGATTCAAATTTCACTCCTATGCTATCCAACTGGACTAGAAGAGTATTGAAAGTATTTAGATGATCAACAATTTTCGTACCTTCCTTCATGCGCAAACTGTACAATTGCCTTTTCATAAAGATCTTGTTTGTCAAGGAATTCATCATGTACAGGCTTTCCATATTTGACCACAAACCAACTGTTGTCTTCTCTATAACAATGTTGAACAATACATGGTTGGAAAAACGCAGGCGTATGGCACTCAGTGCTCTCGCATCCATCTCATCCCAGTCTTCGCCTGTTATGGACGCAAGCCGCTTTTCTTTTCCCAAAAGCGCCTTCACCACACCTTGTTCCACGAGTAAATCGTGCATCTTAACCTTCCAGGTCTTGAAATTGTTCTTTCCATTGAACTTTTCAATTTCGATCTTAGCACTTTGCATCTTTTTCATTAGAGGAAACATGAAAAAAAACACCATTATTTGTAATATCCAAGGCCCTTTCAAAAAAATATGTGAAGTAATAATCTTGTGTAGTTTAAAAAAAATTAAATACATTCACCTTTTATTAAAAATTTTTAATAAAAATTCACTCCACCTTACTCATCCACCCTTCAACATCCTCCACCTTTACATATTATATTTTAATTCTAAAATATAATAAAACATTTAACACTTCCTAATATAAATCCTAATATAAAAGTATACATTTAACATCCTCCAATCTTTATGTAAAAGTATACATTTAATTTTTGAAATTCATACAAATCTTTTGATAAAGGCGGTCAACGCTCCTTTGGAGTAAATAGACATGCGCTAAACCAAAAAAAAGAACTGAGCGTAAGTCCACTACCAAGGTCGACGCTCCCTTTTGTAGGTAAGGTGAGCGTTGGCTCCCTCTCGATGCTCCCTCTAAGATCCCAACCTATTTTTGATCAGCGCTACCCTAGACCTGTTGTCCAACGCTGACGCTCCCTTCGCAACGGTAGCCAAGCACCGATGCCAAAAAACAAAGATCCCTTCTTGCGAGAGCCTCTTCCAACACAAAGCAACCCTCCAACACAACGATTTCAATGCGGCCTCTTCCAGCGACCGACTTCTTCCAGTCTACGGCCTCCTCAGCTCTGATACCACTTGTTATAATTTGAAAATGAGAAAACACAAATTAACATAAGACAATCAATAAGAATGCATACAAGAAACACAACAATTTACGTGGTTCACCCAAACGTTGGGATACATCCACCAAGCATAGGTATTGGTTGTCTTATTATTCAGATCATGGAGATTACAACAACTCACTCACACCTTTCACCAGTCCATATTTGCCTCTACCGACTTACATAATTTATATACAATTACATGGAAAACTGATTATAGGATGCGCTCACAACAAATTCCAACTTGGGCTGAATAGTTACAACCAATGCTGAATTTTTTGATTTGAAATCCTAATCATGGGAAATTTGTTGTCACCATATCCAACAATCTCCACCTTGACAACCATTAATCTGATACCTTGATCCTTCTTTTGTTCATCACCTTTTCTGCAAGCAAGGATAATCCAAACACCATCGTAGCTTCTCTAACAATATTGGTTTTATGAACATGTCTACACAGTTCTCTTTTGTATGTACTTTCTCAAGAGAGACTCCACCTTCATCGATGACCTGACTTACAAAATGGTACTTGATAGGTATATGCTTTATTTTACTGTGATAGGGTGGATTCTTAGCCAAGTGAATAACACTCTGACTGTCACGAAGTAACTTTACTTTGTCTTGCATCCTTCAAAACTCACCAAACAAACCTCTCAACCAAATTGCCTCTTTGCAAGCATGTGAAGCAACTACATATTCTTCGTCTATAGCGGATAAAGATAGAATGTTTTGTAGCTTTGAAATCCAACTTATAGCTCCACCTGCAAGAGTAAAGACACACCCTAAAGTCGACCTTCTCTTGTCCAAATTACCTGCAAAATCAGAATCAACATATCCACAGACTAACTCACGACCACTATTACAGGTGATACAGTAATCACTTGTGCCCCTCAGATATCGAAGCACCCATTTCATTTCTTGCCAATGCTCTTTACCTGAATTTTCCATAAACCTGCTGACAACCCCAACTTCATGTGAAATGTCTGGCCTTGTACTAACCATCACATACATTAGACTTCCTACTGCATTAGCATATGGTATTCGAGACATATATTCCTTTTCTTCTTTCGTACTGGGACATAAAATTGAATAAAGCTTAAAATCGGAAGCCAAAGGGACCGAAACTGGTTTCACATCATTCATACCAAACCTCAAAATTATCTTCTCAACATACTTCTATTGTGACAACCAAATCTTACCATTCCTCCTGTCTCTGAATATCTCCATGCCCAAAACTTGTCCATACCTCCTCAGGAATTTTGCATTCTATTGTTGTTGATGGTGATCGATTCACCAGATAACAAGCTGTAGTTACTGCTTCTGCCCATAGTTCCTACTGCAAATTGGCATTACTAAGCATACTCCTTGTTGTCTTTAGAAGAGTCATGTTCATCTTTTCAACAACTCCATTTTGCTGAGGAGTATAGGCAGTGGTTTTATGCCTATAGATCCCAACTTCCTTGCAATAATTCTCAAACTCCATTGACATAAATTCACCACCATTATCTGTTCTTAAACCTTTAATGGATCTACCAGTGCTCTTTTCCACTAAAGCTCTAAACTGCTTGAAAACTGTAAATACATCAGCCTTACTCTTTAACATATAGATCCACACCTTCCTAGAGAAATCATCTATAAAAGTTACAAATATGATGATCCTCCATATGAAATAGTAGGGGATGGTCCCCAAACATCAGAAGTGATATAGTCTAGGATTCCTTCATTGGTGTTTCTTCTGGTTTTAAATCTCTGGCTATTCTGATTTCCATAAACACAGTGCTTGCAAAAATCTAACTTTAAAGACGTTAGGCTAGGAAGTAAATTGCGATCAGTTAATACCTTTAATCCTTGTTCACTCATATGTCCGAAACGTTGATGCCACAGTCGAACAAAATCACTGTCGTTCTCAGATACCGTTGTCGCATGATCTGATTCAGTCATACTTCTAACAGAAACAGGTTACCAACGTTATTTTCTTTCATAACCAGTAGAATTACTTTGTAGACCTTCATAACTCCACCTTGAACAATAGTCTTATAACCTCCTTTTTCTAAGAATCCCATAGAGATTAGGTTCTTCCTAAGATCAGGTACATGTCTTACATCAGTTAGTATGTTAATAGTTCCATCAAACGTTTTAATTCAGATGCTACCAATTCCCACAACTTTAAATGAAATATCATTACCCATGTAAACAACTCCATCATCTATAGATTGGTAAGTAATAAACCAGTGTCTATGAAGACACATGTGGTTTGAAGCACCAGAATCTAACAGTGATTGTTGATCATGACGTGAACCAATACTAATTGGTAAAACTTCATCAACTATACCTGAACCTGTTGCTGAACCTATTTCGGTTGCATTTGCTTCCTTCATCTCTTTTGGAGGGTCTTCTTTAGAGGCTTGTTGTCGCTTCCAATAGTCCTTCTTCAGGTGTCCATATTTTCCACAAAACCAACACTTGAGCTTGCTCTTTTTTCCCTTCAACTTTGATCGAGAGAAATCCCTCTGACCCTGTCCTCTTTATTTTGGTCTACCTCTAACCACCAATGCCTCAGATGTAGAGGTTTCTAGATTGGATTTCTTCCTTGTTTCATCAGACAGTAAAGCTCCAACAGTATCATCAAACTCAATAGTTTCTCCTGAAATGAAACTAATAGAGGTAACAAAATGATCCCATGATGCAGGCTAAGAACACAATAATGTAATTGCCTTATCTTTGGATTCAAATTTCACTCCCATGCTATCCAACTAGACTAGAAGAGTATTGAAAGTATTTAGATGATCAACAATTTTCATACCTTCCTTCATGCACAAAATTTATAATTGCCTTTTCAGAAAGATCTTGTTTGTCAAGGATTTCGTCATGTACAGGCTTTCCAGCTTTGACCACAAACCAATTGGTGTCTTCTATGTAACAATGTTGAACAGTACATCGTCGGCCAAACACAGGTGTATGACACACAGTTCTCTCGCATCCATCTCATCCCAGTCTTCGTCTCTTATGGACATGAGCTGCTTTTCTTCTTGAAAAAGTGCCTTCACCACGCCTTGTTGCATGAGCAGATCATGCATCTTAACCTTCTAGATCTTGAAATTGTTCTTTCCATTGAACTTTTCAATTTCGAACTTAGCACTCGACATATTTTCCATTAGAGGAAACATAAAAGACAAAAACCATTGTTTAATATCCAAGGCCCTTTCAAAAAAATATGTGAAGAAATAATCTTGTGTAGTTTAAAAAAAATTAAATACATTCACCTTTTATTAAAAAAATTTAATAAAAATTCACTCCACCTTATTCCTCCACCCTTCAACATCCTCCACCTTTACATATTATATTTTAATTCTAAAATATAATAAAACCTTTAACACTTCCTAATATAAATCCAAATATAAAAGTATACATTTAACATCCTCCAATCTTTATGTAAAACTATACATTTAATTTTTGAAATTCAAACAAATCTTTTGATAAAGGGGGTCAGCGCTCCTTTGGAGTAAATAGATGTGCGCTGAACCAAAAAAAGAACAGAGCGTAAGTCCACTACCAAGAACGACACTCCCTTTGGTAGGTAAGGTGAGCGTTTGCTCCTTTTCGACGCTCCCTCTTAGATCTGAGCCTATTTTTGATCAGTGCTACCCTAAACCTATTGTTCAACGCCAATGCTCCCTTCACAATGGTAGCCAAGCGCCGATGCCAAAAAACAACACTCCCTTCTTGTGGTTGCATCGTCCAACACAAAGCAACCCTCCAGCACAATGATTTCAACGTGGCCTCTTCCAGCGAGCGGCTTCTTCCAGTCTGCAGCCTCCTCATCTCTGATACCACTTACTATAATTTGCAAGTGTAGAAACAAAAATTAACATAAGAGAATCAATAATAATGCAGACAAAAAACACAACAATTTACGTGGTTCACCCAAACATTGTCCTATGTTCACCAAGCATATGTATCGGTTTTCTTATTATTCAGATTATGGAGATTACAACAGCTCACTCACACCTTTCACCACTCCATATTTGCCTCTACGAACTTACATAATTTACATACAATTACATGGAAAACTGATTATAGGATGCACTCACAAAAAATTCTAACTTGGGCTGAATAGTTACAACCAACACTGAATTTTTGGATCTGAAATCCTAATCATGGGAAATTTGTTGTCACCATTTCCAACAATCTCCACCTTGACAACAATTAACTTGATACATTGCTCCGGATTTTTTTTCATTAACTTTTCTACAAGCCAAGAGGAGACAAACACCATCGTAGATTCTCTAATAGGACTGGTTTTGTGAACATGTCTGCGCAGTTCTCCTTTGTATGTACTTTCTTAAGAGAGACTCCACCTTCATCGATGACCTGTCTTACAAAATGGTACTTGATATCTATTTATGTTTTGTTTTACTGTGATAGGTTGGATTCTTAGCCAAGTGCATAACACTCTGACTATCACAAAGCACCTTTACTTTGTCCTACATCCTTCCAAACCCACCAAAAAAACCTCTCAACCAAACTGCCTCTTTGCAAGCATGTGAAGCAGCTACATATTCTGCTTCTGTAGTGGATAAAGAAACAATGTTCTGTAGCTTTGACATCCAACTAATAGCTCCACCTGCAAGAGTAAATGCATACCCTGAAGTTGACCTTCTCTTGTCCAAATGACCTGCAAAATCAGAATCAACATATCCACAGACTAGCTCACGACCACTGTTATAGGTGATATAGTAATCACTTATGCCCCTCAGATACTAAAGCACCCATTTCACTGCTTCCCAACGCTCTTTACCTATATTTTCCATCAACCTGCTAACAACCCCAACTGCATGTGAGATGTCTAGCCTTGTACTAACCATCGCATACATTAGAATTCCTACTGCATTAGCATATGGTATTCGAGACATATATTCCTTTTCTTCTTTTGTACTATTACATAAAACTGAAGAAAGCTTAAAATGTGAAGCCGAAGGTACTGAAGCTAGTTTCACATTGTTCATACCAAACCTCAAATGTCTCTTCCCAACATACTACTGTTGTGACAACCAAAACTTACCATTCCTCATGTCTCTAAATATCTCCATGCCCAAAATCTTCCTTGCTGCTCCTAGATCTTTCATATCAAATGTCCTAGCCATATGAGCCTTCAACCTATTGATCTCAATTATTCTTTTGCTTGCTAAAAGCATATCATCAACATACAATACTAAGATAATGAATATGCCATTATTAAATTTCTTAAAGTAGACACAATGATCATACTAATTCCTTGTATAATTCTGGCTCACCATGAAAGAGTCAAATTTATTGTACCATTATCTGGGCGACTGCCTCAGACCATACAATGATTTCTTGAGCCTGCAAACAAATTTCTTGCTGCGATTCTGAATGAACCCTTCTAGTTGTTCCATGTAAATTTCCTCATCCAAATCTCCATGTAAGAAATCAGTTTTAACATCTAGTTGCTCCAACTCCAAATCAAGAAATGCAACTAATGCTAACACAATTCGAATTGAAACAATCTTTACAACTGGTGAACAAATCTCATGAAAGTCAATACCTTATTTCTGAGAATACCCTTTCACAACCAGCCTTGCCTTGTATCTTTCCACCTTATCATCAACACCCTTCTTCAGCTTGTAGACCCACTTGCATCCTACAATTTTCCTGTCTCTTGGAAGCTCTACAAGGTCCCATGTAGCATTCTTCTCTAATGCTTTCATTTCATATTTCATCACATCTTTCCATTTATCACTATTTGAACCCTTCACAACTTCCTGATAGCACGAAGGTTCATCATCATTAGTACTTAAAGAAACTGAAGAAACGAAATGATCATACCTTCTTGGAGGAGCTCTGACCCCTGTAGACCTCCTTAGGGAAGTTTGTGGTTCATCCACAATCTGTTGAATGTCATCATCATCCACGTTTTCTTCTGCAGGAATTCTTCATGAACATCTTCAAAAACTTGCTCATTTTTACTTTCATCTGTATTTGAACTGATTTCAAACTCAATCTGTTGATACTTAGGTACTTCTTGTTGTTTCATTTGAACATCTACATTTGATTTGATTAGAGTTGATTCATTAAATATTACATCTCTGTTAATGGTGATCTTGTGGGCAGTAGGATCCCACAACCTGTACCACTTAATACCATCACCATATCCAAGAAAGATAAGCCTTTTTGATTTTGGATCTAATTTAGAACGCTGATGTTTCGGAATTAGAGAATAGGCATCACAACCCAAAATGTTAAGATTAGAATAATTACAAGGGTGACATGTCCATACCTCCTTAGGAATTTTGCATTATATTGGTGTTGATGGTGATTGATTCACTAGACAACAAGTTGTAGTTACTTCTTCTGCCCATAGTTCCTGCTGCAAATTGGCGTTACTAAGCATATTGCTTTCTCTCTCTAGAAGAGTCATGTTCATGCGTTCAACAACTCCATTTTGCTGAGGAGTATAGGCAGTGGTTTTATGCCTATCGATCCCAAATTCATTTCAATAATTCTCAAACTCCATTGACATAAATTCATCACCATTATCTGTTCTTAAACATTTAATGGATCTACCGGTGCTCTTTTCCACTAAAGCTCTAAATTGCTTGAAAACTGTAAATACATCAACCTTACTCTTTAACATATAGATCCACACCTTCCTAGATAAATAATCTATAAAAGTTACAAAATATGATGATCCTCCATATGAAATAGTAGGGGATGGTCCCCAAACATCAAAATGGATATAGTCTAGGATTCCTTTACATGCGTGTCTTCCGGTTTTAAATCTTTGCCTATTATGTTTTCCATAAACATAGTGTTTGCAAAAATATAACTTTAAGGACTTTAGGCTAGGAAGTAACTTGTGATCAGTTAATACCTTTAATCCTTGTTCACTCATATGACCCAACTGTTGATGCCACAGTCGAACAAAATCACTTTCGTTCTTAGATACCGCTATCACATGATCTAATTCAGTCCTCCCTTCTAACAGAAACAGGTTACCAACGTTCTTTGCTTTAATAACCAATATAATTCCTTTGTAGACCTTCATAACTCCACCTTGAACAATAGTCTTATAACCTCCTCTGTCTAAGACTCCCAAATATATTAGGTTCTTCCTAAGATCAGGTACACGTCTTACATCAGTTAGTATTTTAACAGTTCCATCAAACATTTTAATTCGGATGCTACCAATTCCCACAACTTTAGATGAAATATCATTACCCATGTAAAGAACTCCATCATCTATATACTGGCAAGTAATAAACCAATGTCTATGAAGACACATGTGGTTTGAAGCACCAGAATCTAATAGCCATTGGTGATCATCAAACTCAATTTTTTCTGTTGAACTGAAACTAATAGAGGTAACAAAATTATCCCATGATGCAGGCAAAGAACACAATAATGTAATTGCCTTATCTTCAGATTCAAATTTCACTCCCATGCTATCCAACTGGACTAGAAGAGTATTGAAAGTATTTAGATGATCAACAATTTTCGTACATTCCTTCATGCACAAACTGTACAATTGCCTTTTCAGAAAGATCCTGTTTGTCAGGGATTTCGTCATGTACAGGCTTTCCAACTTTGACCACAAACCAACTGTAGTCTTCTCTCTAACAATGTTGAACAATAAATCGTTGGCCAAACACAGGCGTATGGCACTCAGTGCTCTCGCATCCATCTCATCCCAGTCTTCATCTGTTATGGACGCGAGGTGATTTTCCTTTCCCAAAAGCACCTTCACCACGCCTTGTTGCATGAGCAGATCGTGCATATTAACCTTCCAGATCTTGAAATTGTTCTTGCCATTGAACTTTTCAATTTCAAACTTATCACTCTGCATCTTTTCATTAGAGGAAACATGAAAAACAAACACCACTGTTTGTAATATCCAAGGCCCTTTCAAAAAAACATGTGAAGAAATAATCTTGTGTAGTTTGAAAAAAATTAAATACATTCACCTTTTATTAAAAAACTTTAATAAAAATTCAGTCCACCCTTCAACATCGTCCACCTTTACATATTATATTTTAATTTTAAAATATAATAAAACCTTCAACACTTCCTAATATAAATCCAAATATAAAATTATACATTTAACATCCTCCAATCTTTATGTAAAAGTATACATTTAATTTTTGAAATTCATACGAATCTTTTGATAAAGGGGGTCAACGCTCCTTTGGAGTAAAAAGACGTGCGCTAAACCAAAAAAAAGAACGGAGCGTAATTCCAATACCATGGCCGACACTCTCTTTGGTAGTTAAGATTAGCGTTGGCTCCCTCTCGACGCTCCCTCTAAGATCCCAGCCTATTTTTGATTAGCGCTACCCTAGACCTGTTGTCCAGCGCTGACGCCTTCACCACACCTTGTTTCACGAGTAGATCGTGCATCTTAACCTTCCATATCTTGAAATTTTTCTTACCATTGAACTTTTCAATTTCGAACTTAGCACTCTGAATAGGTATCAAACTTAGCAATTTACATGGTTCACCCAAACGTTGGGATACGCCACAAAGTCATTATTTACCTTTCTCCTGCTTTTGTTCATCACCTTTTTTGCAAGCCAAGAGAAGCCAAATACCATCGTAGCTTCTCTAACAGTACTGGTGTTGTGAACATGTCTGCGCAGTTCTCCTTTGTATGTACTTTCTCAAGAGAGACTCCACCTTCACCGATGACCTATCTTACAAAATGGTACTTGATAGGTATATGTTTTGTTTTACTATGATAGGCTAGATTCTTAGCTAAGTGAATAGCACTCTCACTTTCACAAAGTAACTTTACTTTGTCCTGCATCCTTCCAAACTCACCAAACAAACCTTTCAACCAAACTTCCTCTTTGCAAGCATGTGAAGCAACTACATATTCTACTTCTGTAGTGGATAAAGAAACAATGTTCTATAACTTTGACACCCAATTAATAGCTCCACCTGCAAGAGTAAAGACATACCCTAAAGTCGACCTTCTCTTGTCCAAATGACCTGCAAAATCAGAATCAACATATCCACAGACTAACTCAGGACCACTGTTATAGGTGATACAGTAATCACTTGTGCCCCTTAGATACCGAAGTACCCATTTCGCTGTTGCCCAACTCTCTTTACCTGGATTTTCCATAAACCTCCTGACAACCCCAACTGCATGTGAAATTTCTGGCCTTGTACTAACCATCGTATACATTAGACTTCCTACTACATTAGCATATGGTATTCGAGACATATATTCCTTTTCTTCTTTTGTCCTAGGACATAAACTTGAAGAAAGATTAAAATGCGAAGCCAAAGGGACTGGAATTGGTTTCACATCATTCATACCAAACCTCAAAAGTATCTTCTCAACATACTTCTATTGTGACAACCAAAGCTTACCATTCCTCCTGTCTCTAAATATCTCCATGCCCAAAATCTGCCTTGTTGCTCCTGTCCTCTTTCTTTTGGTCTGCCTCTGACCACCAATGCCTCAGATGTAGAGGTTTCTAGATTGGATTTCTTCCTTGTTTCCTCATACAGTAAAGCTCCAACAGTATCATCAAACTCAATAGTTTCTGCTGAATTGAAACTAATAGAGGTAACAAAATGATCCCATGACGCAGGCAAAGAAGACAATAATGTAATTGCCTTATCTTCGGAGTCAAATTTCACTCCCATGCTATCCAACTGGACTAGAAGAGTAATGAAAGTATTTAGATGATCAACAATTTTCGTACATTCCTTCATGTGCAAACTATACAATTGCCTTTTCAGAAAGATCCCGTTTGTCAAAGATTTCGTCATGTACATGATTTCCAGCATTGACCACAAACCAACTGCTTTCTTCTCTGTAACAATGTTGAACAACACATCGTCGACCAAACACAAGTGTATGGCACTAGGATCTCTCGCATCCATCTCATCTCCGTCTTCGTCTATTGTGGACGCGAGCTGCTTTTCTTTTCCCAAAAGCGCCTTCACCACGCCTTGTTGCACGAGCATATCGTGCATCTTAACCTTCCAGATCTTGAAATTGTTCTTGACATTGAACTTTTTAATTTCGAACTTAGCACTGTGCATCTTTTTCATTAGAGGAAACATAAAAAAAAAACACCATTGTTTGTAATATCCAAGGCCCTTTCAAAAAAATATGTGATGAAATAATCTTGTGTAGTTTTAAAAAAATTAAATACATTCACCTTTTATTAAAAAAATTTAATAAAAATTCACTCCACCTTATTCCTCCACCCTTCAACATCCTCCACCTTTACATGTTATATTTTAATTTTAAAATATGATAAAACCTTTAACACTTCCTAATATAAATCAAAATATAAAAGTATACATTTAACATCCTCCAATCTTTATGTAAAAGTATACATTTAATTTTTGAATATCATACGAAGCTTTTGATAAAGGGGGTCAACACTCCTTTGGATTAAATAGATGTGTGCTTAACCAAAAAAAAGAACAGAGTGTAATTCCACTACCACGGTCGGTGCTCCCTTCGGTAGGTAAGGTGAGTGTTGGGTCCCTCTCGATGCTCCCTCTAAGATACCCTCCTATTTTTTATCAGTGCTACCCTAGACCTGTTGTCCAACACCGACGATCCCTTCTTAATGGTAGCCAAGCACCGATGGAAAAAACCAATGCTCCCTTCTTGTGGGAGCCTCTTCCAACACAAAGAAACCCTCCAACACAACGATTTCAACGCAGCCTCTTCGAGCAAGCGGCTTCTTCCAGTCTGCGTCCTCCTCAACTCTGATACCACTTGTTATAATTTGCAAATGCGGAAAGAAAAACTAACATAAGACAATCAATAAGAATGCAGACAAGAAACACAACAATTTACGTGGTTCACCCAAACGTTGGGATACGTCCACCAAACACATGTATTGGTTGTCTTATTATTCAGATCATGGAGATTATAGCAGCTCACAAACACCTTTCACCACTCCATATTTTCCTCTACGGACTTACATAATTTATACACAATTACATGGAAAACTGATTATAGGATGCGCTCACAACAAAATCTAACTTGGGCTGAATAGTTACAACCAACGCTGAATTTTTGGATCTGAAATCCTAATCATGGGAAATTTGTTGTCACTATTTCCAACAATATACACCTTGACAACAATTAACCTGATACCTTGCTCCTTCTTTTGTTTATCACCTTTTCTGCAACCCAAGAGAAGCCAAACACCATCGTAGCTTCTCTAACAGTACTGGTTTTGTGAGCATGTTTGCACAGTTCTCCTTTGTATGTACTTTCTCAAGAGAGACTCCACCTTCATCGATGACATGTCTTACAAAATTCTACTTGATAGGCATATGTTTTGTTTTACTGTGATAGGATGGATTCTTAGCCAAGTGAATAACACTCGGACTATCACAAAGTAAATTTACTTTGTCCTCCATCCTTTCAAACTCACCAAACAAACCTTTCAACCAAATTGCCTCTTTGCAAGCATGTGAAGCAACCACATATTCTGCTTCTGTAGTGGATAAAGCAACAATGTTCTGTAGCTTTGACATCCAACTAATAGCTCCACCTCCAAGGGTAAAGAAATACCCTGAAGTCGACCTTATCTTGTCCAAATCACCTGCAAAATCAGAATCAACATATCCATAGACTAACTCACGACCACTGTTATAGCTGATATAGTAATCACTTGTGCCCCTTAGATACTGAAGCACCCATTTCACTGTTTCCCAACACACTTTATTTGTATTTTCCATAAACCTTCTGACAACCCCAACTGCATGTGAAAATTTTGGCCTTGTACTAACCATCGCATACATTAGACTTCCTACTGCATTAGCATAAGGTATTCGAAACATATATTCCTTTTCTTCTTTTGTACTAGGACATAAAATTGAAGAAAGCTTAAAATGGGAAGCCAAAGGGACTGAAACTGGTTTCACATCATTCATGCAAAACCTCAAAAGTATCTTCTCAACATACTTTAGTTGTGACAACCAAAGATTACCATTCCTCCTATCTCTGAATATCTCCATGCCCAAAATCTGCCTTGCTGCTCCTAGATCTTTCATATCGAACGTCCTAGCCATATGAGCCTTCAACCTGTTGATCTCAGTTATGCTTTTGCTTGCTAAAAGTATATCATCAACATACAATACTAAGATAATGAATATGCCATTATTCAATTTCTTAAAGTAGACACAATGATCATACTCACTCCTTGTATAATTCTGGCTCACCATGAAAGAGTCAAATTTATTGTACCATTGTCTGGGTGATTGCCTCGGACCATACAATGATTTCTT
>SNQJ01S0154245.1:11418-22629 GCA_010110895.2 Picea sitchensis
CAATGTTCATCAATGGCTTACCAGTCTCATCATTGTTCTGCTACACTGCTTTGCTCTCCTGTATCAGTGTCTCTCTGCCTGCATCGTCTTGCACTTTCTAATCTTATGCTCTTATTTACAAGTGCACCTCAACCTTCTTTTACTGTCTCAGCTATGCATCTCTATTATTCTCTTCAACTGCGCTTTATGCTCTACATCTTCTTTTGATTCTCTGAATTACGCCTCTTCTGTGTATTTCAGCTTCTGCCCACAACATGCCATTTCCCCGTGTGTGATTCCTCTCTGCAACCGCCTTCGTCTCTTCTTTGTTTTGCATTCTTATAGTCTATGTGCACCTTGTGCATCCCATATGCATAATGCTTATGCATGCTCTTCATGTTGAGTGCTCTGCCTGATCATCACTGCAACTCTTAAGCTTCTCTGGCTATTAAACCTAAGTGTCCATCATCAATGGGTGTTATGCTAAGATTCCTTAGCCTGTCTAGCAGTCGAGACTCTTCGTCTTCCCTGTCACAGTCGAGCTCATCTTCTCTATTGCAGTTACAGGATTCAACGCTCTTTCATCTATCAATCGGCTCCTGAACAATGTTCATTCCACTGAAAGATGCCTTGAGACTCTTCATCTTCTCTAGCGATCACCCTGAAGTCTCTTCCAGTCCTCTGGCAGAAACAATCAATCATTTCTAGCAGTTACACTATGAACCTCCACAAACTGCACCAGCAACTGAATCCCCACTGATCGATTAACTGTTAAGAGAAATAATAGCCCTTTGATCATATTCCCGAATAACCTGTACCATTGGATCATAAATGATGGGTCTCGCGTTTATTTCTCCATTTTGCAATTTGACATTTCGACATTCATGTGGTGAGGCATCTCATCTCTCCAAGTCATGATCTCTGAAATGGAGATTAGCTTCATGCTACCTCCTCCCTTGTGCCTTCGTCGATGTGACCACCGGTTATGACCAGGGGCCAATTTTGAACACACATTTTGGATTTTGTGTTTTGGGGATTCTGTGATGAGTCATCTCGACTCTCAATGTCCCAACCTCCAAAATGGAGCTTGTCTCTTCAAACTCTTCTCTACAGCTCTTTGATGATGTGACCACCGATGGTGACCAAGCGCTTATCCATACAGTGCTTTCGCAATTTCGCATTTCGGCACTTTGGGACTCCTGTGATGAAAAGTCTCGACTCTTGACTCCTCCAACTCCCGGTATCTGAAACTCCGGTCGATGTTCCTGTTTTGGGATTTTTTGGTGTTTTTCATTTTGACACTTCAGGACTCCTGTGATGAAGAGTCTCGACTCTTGACTCCTCCAAATCCCGGTATCCAAAACTCTGGTTGATGTGCCTGTTTCATGATTTTCGGCTTTTCACATTTCGACACTTCAGGACTCCTGTGATGAAGAGTCTCGACTCTTGACTCCTCCAACTCCTGGTATCCGAAACTCTGGTCGATTGGCTTATTTCAGAATTTTTCGATGTTTCACATTTCGGCACTTCAGGACTCCTGTCATGAAGAGTCTTGACTCTTGACTCCTCCAACTCCCGATATCCGAAACTGTGATTGATGTGTCTGTGTTGGGATTTTCAGCTTTTTGCATTTCAACACTTTGGGACTCCTGTGATGAAGAGTCTCGACTCTTGACTCCTCCAACTCCTGGTATTCGAAAATCCGGTTGATGTGCCTATTTCAGGATTTTTGGCATTTCACATTTCGGCATTTTGGGACTCCTGTGATGAAGAGTCTCGAATCTTGACTCCTCCAACTCCCAGTATCCAGAATTATGAAATGGAGTCTTTGTTTCTGATACCTGAAATGGAATTTAGATTTTGATCTTGATATGTGATCATCGTTGTGCTGTTGGTCGTGATCTTTGCCATTAATGAAAAACAAGCATACTTTGCCCTATGCGTGCACCTCTGCACTATCTCTTTTGGTATTCATGAGCTTGCTCTGCTGCATCTTCCCAAAATACTTCTGGTGCCCGACTGGCACATTATACCTGTACTCAAGCCATCATCGTTGCTATACTTTACATCAATGACAAGCATATGCTTCTTGTAAAACAAGCCAACAATATCCCCCTTTGGCATTGATGACAAAAAAGGCACCCAAAACTGTTCTTTTCTCCCCCTTTGACATCAATTTCAAAGAAAACATGCTCCCCCTGAGATGTTGCAGTATTTTTTGGAGGTATCATATATTCAATCATAATAACCTCCCCCTAATAGGATGGACTCTCTTAGGTGTGAGATGAGATGACACCCAACTTCTGTCGAAGATATTCAAATGGTGTCTTGGCTAGGGGTTTAGTAAAGATGTCTGCAATTTATTTTATGGTTGGAATGTAATGGACCTGAACAATCTGATTGGTGACCCTCTCTCTCAGAAAATGGTATTTTATGGGAATATGCTTGGTCTTGGAGTAGAATATAGGATTCTTGGACACACTGATGACACTAGTGTTATCACAATGAATTGGGATCGGTGCAACGTATTTTACCTCCAAGTCTGCAAGTGTCTGAATCATCCATAACACCTGAGTGCAATAGGTAGCAACAACAATGTACTCTGCCTCTGTAGTTGATAAATAAATGGAACCTTTCTTTTTACTCAACCATGCTACTAGAGAATCTCCTAAGAAGAACGCACCTCCACTCGTTCTTTTCCTTTCATCTATGCAGTTAGACCAATCAACATTTGAGTAGACTGATAATTTAAAATTATGATTCTTAGGATACCATAGGCCATAGTTCATTGTTTCTTTCAAATATCTGAATATCCTTTTGACAACTAGAAAATGACTTTGTTTAGGTGCAGATTGATATCTTCCTACCATTCCAACAACATGCATTATGTCTGGGCGAGATGTTGTGATGTACAGTAGGCTGCCTATCATTGACCTATATGAAATTTGATCAACATCAGGTGAGTCATCATCCTTACCTAATTTGAATCCAGTAACCATAGGTGTGCCCACAGGTTTAGAATCTTCCATTTGAAACCTTTTCAACATTTCTCTTAGATATTTTTCTTGAGAAATGAACATCCCTTCAGACCTCTAAGTAATTTGCAGACCAAGAAAAAATGACAGTTCACCTATCATAGACATTTCAAACTCAGAATCCATGGTAGAAGAAAACCATTTTACCAAGGAATCCTTATTACATCCGAAGATGATGTCATCTACATAGACCAACACGATGAAAAAATAATTATCCTCTATTTTGATATTTATATTTTTGTCAACTATTCCTCTCTTGAACCTTTTGTCTTTGAGATACGTATCCAGTCTGTGATACCAGGCATGAGTGGCTTATTTTAACCCATATAAAGATTTCTTCAGCTTGCATACTAAGTCAGGGTTATCAGACATTTCGAAACCCTCTGGTTGTTCCATATAGACTTCTTCATTTAAATCTCCATTTAGAAAAGTTGACTTGACATCCATTTGATAGAATTTAAACCTTTTATGACAAGCATATGAAAGAAATATTCTGATAGCTTCTAAGCTTGCTACGGGCGCAAATGTTTAATCAAAATCCAGTCCTTCTATTTGAGCATAGCCTTTACAGACCAATATTTCTTTGTTCCTGACAACTTGTCCCTGCTCATTCAACTTATTCTTAAAGATCCATTTGGAACCAATGATATTTTTACCTTCAAGTCTATGAACCATCTCCCACGTATTGTTTTTCTCAATCTAATCAAGTTCATCATTCATTGCTTTAACCCAATGGTCATCTTTGCTAGCTTCATTAAAATTCCTGGGTTCGAGCATGGATATGAAAGGTATATGTGATTGTTCGGTGTTTTTGATTATCTTTCTCCTGGTTTGTACACCTTTGTCTTTTACACCAATTATCTGACTTGCAGGATGATTCTTTTGAGTGATTCTGGAGGAGGAATTTGAAGTTGTTTGATGATTTGAGTTTGTCTGAGTATCTGTGTCTTCATCTGATTCAAAGTCTTCATTTAATAATTCTTGGACCTGTTCATCTTCAACTTTAGTTGTGTCCTATGTACAAGACTCATTATTGTACACTTCTCTTGTTGGGATTCTTTCATCAACTTTTATGTCAATACAGTCAACCATTTTATGTAGCCTCTTATTATAGCATTTGTATCCTTTACTGTTTGTAGCATACCCTAAGAAGATACCTTCATCAACCCTATCATCATATTTGCCAAGATTCTCATCATTATTCTTTATGTAACATTTACTCCAAAAGACTTTGAAGTGTTTGATTGACGCAAGTCTCCCATACCATAGTTCATAAGGTGTCTTGTCACTTTATGGTCTGAGGTGGGATTTGTTAAGAACATGGACTGTTGTGTGTATTTCTTCTACCCAGTAGGTTTGACCAATGTTCTTCCCATTCATCATTGACCCTCTTCATTTGTTGCACTGTTATGTTTTGTCTCTCAACTACTCCATTTTGTTGTGGAGTTCTTGGGATTGTGTATTCTCTCTTGATCCCATTCTTATCATAGAATTCATTGAAATCACTTGACATAAATTCTCCTCCTCTATCTAATCTTACCTTCTTTAACCTCTTGCCTGTTTGATTCTCAGTTAAAACCTTAAATTTTTTAAACTTCTCAAATGCTTCAGCTTTTTCCTTGAGAAAGGCAACCTAAGTAATTTTGGAGTAATCATCAATAATCAACATAAAGTAGTTTTCTTTCCCTTCGCCTTCCTGTCTTGATGGTCCACATAAATCCATATGAACTAGTTGGAGTGGTTTCTTTGTTGAAGTAGAGCTCTTGGACTTAAAATGTGTCTTGGTTAGCTTTCCTACTTGGAAGAGTTTACACATAGAATCTTGGGGCTTTGATATTCTCGAAAGATCTTTTACTGCCTCAAGATTTTTGAGCTTGATTAATGATCAAAGTATAGATGTCCAAGTCTCCTATGCCATAACCAACTTTCATAATGTTTGCTTAGATGACACTCTTCTCTATCTTCTTTCAGCACATATACATTATTTTATGTCCTTATGCCTTTGGCCACCACTTGTTCTGAGTTTACAGACTTTATCTTGAAGTCCTTGGACATGAACATCACTTCATATCCTCTGTCACACATTTGACTTACACTGAGAATATTATGTTTCAACCCATCTACAAGAAGAACATATTGGGCTTTTCCTTTTCCATTACTTAAACTCACCATCCCTTGGGCTTTTCTCTAGCACCTACTAGAAGGAAACACCAACTCCCTGGTTTCTCTAGCACCCACTAAAAGGAAGCACCAACTCCCTTAGTGTTCTAGCACCAACTGGATGGAAGAACCAACTTCCAGTCACACAGGCACCAACCTGTATAATAGAGAACAACAGTTCTCCCTTGCACCACCCTGCCACCGTGGTTTCTCTTGCTGCAACCAGATGAAAGCTACAACTCCTTGTGTTCAAGCACCTACTTGAACCTCTGAGGACAACAGTCCTCCCTAACACCTCCCTACCACCCTGGAATAAAAATCTTTGCTACTAAAACTTATTACAATGATATAATGTTCATCAATGGCTTACCGGTCTCATCACTGTTCTGCTACAATGCTCTGCTCTCCTGTATCAGTGTCTCTCTACCTGCATCTTCTTGCGCTTTCTGATCTTATGCTCTTCTTTACAAGTGCACCTCAGCCTTCTTTTACTGTCTCAGCTATGCATCTCTGTTCTTCGCTTTTGCTGCGCTTTATGCTCTGTGTCTTATTTTGATTCTCTGAATTACGCCTCTTCTGTGTATTTCAGCTCCTGCCCATAGCATGCCATTTCCATGTGTGTGATTCCTCTCTATAGCCACCTTCATCTCTTCTTTGTTATGCATTCTTATAGTATATGTGCACCTTGTGCATCCCATACGTGCAATGCTTCTACATGCTCTTCATGTCGAGTGCTCTGCCTGATCATCATTGCAACTCTTCAGCTTCTCTGGCTGTTAAACCTATGTGTCCATCATCACTGGGTGTTATGCTGAGATTCCTTAGCCCGTCTAGCAGTCGAGACTCTTTGTCTTCCCTGTTAAAGTCGAGCTCATCCTCTCTGTTGCGGTTACAGGCTTCAACGCTCTTCCATCTATCAATCGCCTCCTGAACAGTCTTCATTGCACTAGCATATGCCTTGAGAATCTTCATCTTCTCTGGCGATCACCCTGAAGTCTCTTCTAGTCCTCTGGCAAAAACAATCGATCGTTTCTAGAAGTTAAACTGTGAACATCCAAAAACTACATCAACAACTAAATCGCCACTGATCGATTAACTGTGAAGAGAAATAGTATCCCTTCGATCATATTCTAGAATAACCTATATTGTTGGATCATATATGATGGGTCTTGAGCTTATTTTTCCATTTCGCAATTCGACATTTCATCATTTCGACATTCCTGTGGGGAGGCATCTCGTCTCTCCAAGTCACGATCTTCGAAATGGAGATTAGTTTCATGCTACCTCCTCCCTTGAGACTTCATCGATGTGACCACTGGTTCTAACCAGGGGCCAATTATGAACACGCATTTCGGATTTTGCGTTTTGGGGATTTTGTGATGAGTCGTCTCGACTCTCCATGTCCCAACCTCCGAAATGGAGCTTGTCTCTTTGAGATATTCTCTACAACTCTTCGACGATGTGACCACCAGTGGTGACCAAGTGCTTATCCATACAACGCTTTTGCAATTTTGCATTTTTTCACTTCAGGACTCCTGTGATGAAGAGTCTTGACTCTTGACTCCTCCAACTCTCGGTATCCGAAACTTCGGTCGATGTGCCTGTCTCAGGATTTTTTGGTGTTTCACATTTCGACACTTCAAGACTCTTGTGATGAAGAGTCTCGACTCTTGACTCCTCCAACTCCCAGTATCCGAAACTCTGGTTGGTGTGCCTGTTTCAGGATTTTCAGCTTTTCACATTTCGGCACTTCGAGACTCCTGTGATGAAGAGTCTCAACTCTTGACTCCTCCAAATCCCGGTATTCGAAACTCCAGTTGATGTGCCTGTTTCGGGATTTATCGTTGTTTCACATTTCGACACTTCGAGACTCCTGTGATGAAGAGTCTTGACTGTTGACTCCTCCAACTCCCGATATCCGAAACTCCGGTTGATGTGCCTATTTTGAGATTTTCGGCTTTTCGCATTTGAGCACTTTGGGACTCCTGTGATGAAGAGTCTCAACTCTTGACTCCTCCAACTCACGGTATCCGAAACTTCGGTTGATGTGCCTGTTTAGGGATTTTCGGCATTTCGCATTTCGGCACTTCAAGACTCCTATGATGAAGAGTATCGACTCTTGACTCCTCCAACTCTCGGTATCCGAAACTCCGAAATGGAGTCTTTGTTTCTAATACCCAAAATGGAATTTAGCTTTTGATCTTGCCATGCAATCATCGTTTTTTTTGTTAGTCGTGATCTTTTCCATCAATGACAAACACACATACTCTGCACTCTGCGTGCACCTCTGCACTATCTCTTCTGGTCTTCACGAGCTTGCTTTGTCACGTCTTCCCAAAATACTTCTGGTGCCCGCCTGGCACATTATACCTGTGCTCAAGCCATCATCGCTGTTGTACTTTCCATCAATGACAAACATACGCTGCCTGTAAAACAAGCCAACAAGGGGGTGAAGTCAAATGTTATGCCCGTGGAAAGACATGACACATGTCTTGGGAATTCCCCGAGAGGAAGAAAGAAGGAGGAGGAGAAGAACACAATTTTGAATCCTAGAAGAATGTGGAAGCAGAAGAAGTAGAAGAAGGATAGAACCTTATGATGAGTAAAGTTCTTCTAAAGCCAGAGAAGGAAATAGAAGACCCATTTCAATGAATGAGTTTGTTCAGAACTGCTTGTAAAACAAAGGAAAAAGTTTGCAAAATGATTATAGATAGTCGGAGTACTGATAATTTAGTATCCACAGAGATGGTGGAGAAGCTGGAGCTGGAGACAACTGCATACCCAAGCCTGTATAAAGTATCGTGGTTGCAAAAAGGACATCAAGTAATGGTAAGTTAACAATGAAAATTTGAATTTAAAATAGGAGGTTATAAAGATGATATTTTGTGTGATGTAGTTCCTATGGATGTTTGTCATATTTTGCTGGGGAGACCATGGAGTTTGATAGGAATGTCATTCATGATGGGAGAAAAAATACTTACACTATAGAGAAAAATGGTAGAACCCACATGTTGTTGCCAATAGAAGAGAAGGAAAAAAAGGAAGAAGCCAACACAAGAATACTTCTCATGAGTGGGAAGTAAGTATTGAATGAGATCAAGAAATATCAAGAAATTCAATTTGTTGTAGTAGGGAAGCCTAGAGTTATCCTTACGAATACTTCCATAGATGATTTACCTGAAGAAATTCAGGAATTGTTACAAAGTTTTGTTGATATAGTGGTGGATGAGTTACCTCACTCATTACCACCCATTAGGAGTATTAGCCACCATATTGACATGATTCCAAGAGCCAGTTTGCCAAACAAAGCAATGTATAGGTTGACACCTAGAGAGAATGAAGAGGTTAAGAATTAAGTTCATGAGTTGTTGGATAAACGTTTATTCAGGGAAAGTCTAAGCTCATGTGGAGTGCCAACTGTATTAAGTCTAAATAAGGATGGAGGATGGAGAATGTGTATAGATTCCTGAGCCATCAACAAGATTACCATTAGGTATAGATTCCATTTACCCATAATGGATGATTTGATGGATTGTTTGAGTGGAGCAAGACATTTTTCAAAAAGATACTTGAAAAGAGGATATCATCAGATAAGAATGAGAGAGGGATATGAATGGAAGACAACATTCAAGACAAATGAAGGTTTTCTTGAATGGATATCCATGCCATTTGGATTGACAAATTATCCAAGCACATTTATGAGGTTGACGAATGAAGTACTAAAAGACTTCATAGGTAAATTTGTCATTGTATATCTGGATGACATATTATTTTTTAGCAAAACAAAGGAAGAACATTTAAAACACTTGACATTAGTGATGAGGAGGTTTCAACAAGAAAAGTTGTTAATAAACTTGAAGTAAAGTTATTTTATGAAGACATAACTCATATATTTGGGTTTTGTGATCTCTTCAAATGAATTGAAGATGGGTCCAGTGAAGGTGAGAGCAATCAAAGAATTGTTGTCACCAAGGAACATATTTGAGGTGAGAAGTTTTCATGGGTTAGCAAGTTTTAATAGGAAATTTATTAGAAATTTTAGTGGTATATGTGCACCCATAATGGACACTATGTAAAAGAAACATAAGTATTTTAATTGGACAGAGGAGGCTGAGAAAAGCTTCAGAGTGCTGAAAAAGAAGATAACGGAACAACCAATTATGGTTTTACCAAATTTTGGAAAGACATTTCAGGTAAGATGTGATGCAAGTGGAATAGCCATTAGAGCAATCTTGAGTCAAGATAATAGGCCAGTTGTTTATTTCAGTGAGAAGTTGAATGTCACCAAGGAGAAATGTTCTACATATGACAAATATTTTTATGCAATGATTTAATCTTTGAAGAAATGGAGACACTATCTAATTCCTAAAGATTTTGTCTTGTATAGTGATAATCAAGCTTTGCAATTTATTACTAGGAAAGAGAAGTTGAATCAGAGGCATGCTAAGTGGTTAGAATTCATGCAGAATTTTAGTTTTGTCCTTAAACATACTTCTGGAAGTGTTAATAGAGTTGCATATGTTTTTAGCAGAAGGAGTTTGTTTGTACAGTAATTCCAAGTGGAGACCTTAGGGTTTGAGCACCTTATAGAAATGTATCAGGAAGATCCAGATTTTAAGGAGGTTTATGAAACATATGGAAATCCTTTGTTGAGGGATAACAACTCATGGGAAAAATATTTAATCTAGGATGGATTGTTGTTTAAAGGAAGTCAATTGTGCATACCAAGATGCTCAATGAGAGATAATTTGTTGAAAGAAAAACATAGTGGAGGTCTAGCCGGACATTTCGGTAATGACAAAACATTTTCACAGCTGAATAGTTTGTATTATTGGCTAGGTATGAGGGCAGATGTGAAGAAATTTGTAGACTAATGTAAGATTTGTCAACATGCAAAAGGAAAGAGACAAAACACTGGTTTGTAACAACCATTTCCTATTCCAGAAAGGCCTTGGGATGCAATTAGTATGGATTTTGTATTGGGATTACCTAGAACCCAGAAGAGAAGTGATTCCATATTTGTGTGGTCGATAGATTTTCCAAGATGGCACATTTCATAGCATGCCAGAAAACAAATGATGCTACACACATAGCCAATTTTTTTTTAGAGAAGTTGTGAGACTACATGGATTGCCCAAAAGTATAGTCTCAGACATAAACACTAAGTTTGTAGGACACTTTTGGAGGACTCCATGGAAGAGGCTAGGAAATAATTTATCCTTTAGTTCAACATATCACCCTTTGACAAATGGACATAATGAAGTGGTGAACATGAGTTTGGGAAATTTGTTAAGGATTTTAGTCACTAAACAAGGTTGTCAGTAGGATTAGATTATGGCACATGCATAATTTGCATTTAACATTTCAGTAAATAGGAGCACCAAGAGAAGTCCATTTGAGATAGTATATGGAAGACAACCAAGAGGGATTGCAGAATTGAGATAATTGAAACAAGATGAGTTCAAAAGTGTAATGCTCTAATTTAATTTAAACTACCATTCATTTAGAACATAACAGTAAATTTAAAATTCACTTAATCTAGCACATTCAATCTAATATTTCAATAAATAAAATTTACTAACAATTTAATTCAAAAGATTCATAACTCTAACCTGAATCTTATGCTTGCTTCCTTAGATTGAATCTGATGCTGCTTCCTTAGCTTGAATCTGATGCTGCTCTTTAGGACACCCCAAAACCAACCTCCCTGCTGACTAGTAACGCCTAGCCCTAGGACATCAATGGATTTCCTAGCCCTCCGAGCCCAAAACCTCTGCAGCCCCCCGGTGCACTGTAAATTCCACTGTAGGTTTCACTCTCCAATCCTCCAAGATCTCCCCCAAAATCCTTTCTGCCCCTCTCGTCGAATGAATCCCCCATCATCCTTCTCCACTTCCCTTATTCCTCCTTCACCGCCCCCTTACATTAACTCCCACCTAACTCTTTATTACACCTTATCCCATTCTTAAAGACCTTATCCTATTATTAAATGCCTTATCCCTTATTTAAATGCCTTATCCCATATTTAAATGCCTTA
>SNQJ01S0154246.1:0-22676 GCA_010110895.2 Picea sitchensis
ATTTAGAATTTTTTTAATTTATATTTATATTTTTCTAACTTATAAATTAATTAATATTACAGATTTATATTAACCAATTTATTTCAGTAATAATATTTATAGTAAAAATGTTCACTAAACATATAATTTCAATAGCATGACATCTTATGGGATAAATATTTTATATAGAATATCCAAATAAATCTAGTTAATAATACATAGAATATTCAAATAAATCTAGTTAATAGATTTGGACAAAATAATAATAATAATAACAACAAAAATAAATAGAAGTGTGTAATGATTGCATTATATTATAAAATATGAGTGGATATACATATTACAGTATAATATATTAGTAGACTACACCCAATATGAGTGGATATACATATTTCACAACACCCAATAGATGTTTTTAGTAGACTACACTATATCTATTATGAAATAGAAGACATGAATGCAAAATATGTATATATTGTAAGGATTAATAATGATCAATTTTACTCAAACCCCTCATTTTTTATAGTTAGATCAGCTAATACATTTAGAGTAATTATGAAATTAGAGTTTTTTTTGAAAGCAAAGAATTTATTTCTAAACTATTAAGATAATCGGTAGAAATTGGATTGTTATCAATAAATAAATACAATATATATGATTTATTTGTTATCTATAAACTATCATGGATATTTCACTTAAATAGTTCGCTACAAATATTATAATATTCTAAAATCTTAGATTATACACACTAATTTTCCTTACATCCCAGATTAATTAATTACTTGCTTTGCTTCAATTTGTGAAATAACAAAAATACAAAAACTAAAAAAAAAAAATGAACAAAACAACACACCATCCACATGCAAAGGAACACAAGATATATAATGGGAAACCCAACAAAGGATAAAACTCATCTAAACAAGATATATAATGGGAAACCCAACAAAGGATAAAACTCATCTAGAAGGTGGCACCTATGTTTTTCTCTCTTTTGTTTGGATATGGAAATGAAATTATAAAGAATGAGGCACTTAATCTGGAGTTGACTTTGACATTGTGGCTTATATGGATTTTACAAAATCTTTTCCTCATCTGTTATTCTCTATAAAAGTCACTCCTAGATGCTTTTCTCAATAATGTACCAAACAAAATTCTATAGAATGAAACCCTTTCTCCTGGTGGCACCATAGTATTTAACATAGCATGATAAACATCTAGGCTTAGGATTTTCACTTTCTCAATCCCCAATTAATGATTAGGTTTGGAACTTATAGAATATTATTGAAAATCCATGCATGGTTATCCCCACATGTTTTAGTAATTATGGCTAACATGTCATCCACTTCTACCCTTGTGATAATGAATGTAGGTCAACTCACGTATGAGCTCTAATTGAGGTGATTTTTGCACCACTCGAAAGGTCTCAAACATAATTTCTTAGAGGGCATGTGGACAAGTTTTTAACATTTTAACCCAAAAATTCCATTTAATGCATCAAAATTTATTCAAAACGATCTAAACCCCAGTTTTCCAAACTGGGATTTGCCACTAAAATATCTATGTAAGTGGATTCCTCCAATTTTTCCCACCAAAAAAGTACGAAAATAGATGAAAAATTATACGATAATCTAATAAAGATCAATTTTACATAGAGTATCCAACATTGTTTCCATCTAATAGTGTTTATTGTTTGTTAACACACTTGAAAATGTTCATGTACATGGATATGCACTACACTTATTTAATTTTTTTACTTAACATTTTTGAAAAAAATCAAATTCTTGTAATTTTTAACTCAACATAATCATATGACATCAAATCTAAAGGACTACTACTATATTTCTAAAAAAAAATAATATAGATATGGGTATCCCTACAATATTTAAAAGACAAACGTAAACAAGTCACTAACTTTTGTAATTTTTAACTCAACATAATCATGTGACATCAAATCTAAAGGACTACTACTATATTTCTAAAAAATAATATAGATATTGGTATCCCTACAATATTTAAAGACCAACGTAAACAAGTTACTAACTTGTCTAACAATAAATTTGATAAATATTTTTTTCAATTTGGTTTGACACTTAAGGGAACTGTTAAGGTGTATGGATTCCTAATGCTCAATAACATGAATTAAAACCAAGGAAAAGACCCAATTATACTTTTTCATGTTCAGTATGGAATAATCCTCCACGTAAATGTTCGGTATGGAATAATCCTCCACGTAAATGGTCTAAAAATAATTTCACAATATCCTAGGTGATGGTAGAAAAAAAAATTAACTAATAAAACAAATAATAATTTACTAAGAAAAACTAATAATTCATACAATAAAATAATATAACTTAACATAAACTAAATTTATTACTCGAGAATATGATATTTAAACATTAACATAATCAATTGAAATAATGAATAAATTCATTGAAAACCTTAACCAGCCAAAATGTGTTAATTCCAATAGATTTCTCCAAATTCAACCTAGAATAATTCACCAATCCAAAACATTTTCTAAGAGTTCAATATCTTCATTTATGAGATAAAACTATTCTAATTATGGATTGAAACTAAGAAAAACCTTTTATAAAATCCATGCAATCTACTCATGTTTTGCATCCTTATTGAGCAACAATTTCGCTGAGACATCCATGAAAAAGACAAAAATTCAACATATCTAGTTGTCTAAAAGGTTCAATTCATGCATGCTAAAACTCATGAATCATTTTGTGATTAAATAATTTCCCATGTTGTTATTTCTTTATCTGTATCATACATGCAAAATTTAATTTAATTTTTTTATTTTAGGGATAGTAAAATCTAGCTAAGATATGTTGTATCTTTACTAATAAACATATTATTTTATAAAATGGGTGTTCCCATACACCCAGTTAATGATTCCTCAAACTCTAGTCTAATGATTTTTTCTATCAATTGTTGAATATCTTCCAATTTGCACCACACTACCTTGGAATTCCTCTTTCCATGCTATATGATATTCCTTGCAAGTACATGGACCATAAAATATTTATAAAATATTTATATTAGGATGAAAACTATTTTCTTTGAATGAATTAGTCAAATAAAACAATCCATTGATCTTAATACAAACCATTCAAGTCACTTTCCCTAATGTGAAAAATATCATGGATATTCCACTAAATAGTTCGTGACAAAATATTTCACAAAATACAAAATTATTCATTGGGAAGGTTAATTTTATTTATATATCTAAGTTGTTGTGGATATTTCGTTGAATAGTTCGCCACAATATATCTACAAAAATACTAAAATATTTACCAAGAAGGTTAATTTCCTTTAGATCTCAGATTCTTTAATTATAGGTTTTCTACTTAAAAATGTATGAAATAGTTCAAATGAGAAAAAAATAAAAAACATAAATAAAATACTCACACACCATCCACAAATAAACACAAGATATAACCTCTGAAACTCAATATGGGATAAAACCATGCTACAAGGCCAATTAGTTCCAAGCACAAGGAACATACCTATACTCAATGCAAAGAACACAAGCATGATATGGACACTCAAGGGGAATCTTCCTCTATGGATTCATGTGTCAACTCGCAAAGAAATAAATGAAAGGGGTAGAAACTAAGTGAGTGCATAAGAAATAGGCTATATCACATAAATATGAAGTCGACATTAGGCTTAAAAGTGCAAGTGAGAATATGAAATGTGGTCTTACAACTCAACACAAAAGGTTGTGATCCTCATGGGTATAAGCCAAAATAAGAATGAGAAGAAGTTATGAGGCTTCAATGCAAAGTCGCGAAAAGAATAAATAGGTCTCCTAAGAATATGAAAGTACTTTAGCATGGGAACCAACTACAAACAAGGTTCTAACTAGGCTACCCATGAGTAGTAGGTGATACCATGTGAATTGAAACACTTCTAAACAACAAAAAAGGTTATGTATCACAACTCAGTGGGGTCATTCCTAAGGAAAACTTAACCAAGAAATGAATAATGAAAAAATGCATGGAGGGGAAATTCTATCCTATATTTCAGTTTCAATATCATTAAATGTCATAATGGATCGACATCACAAAGAGGTTCCAAAGAAAAACATTTTCAATGTCCTGTAAATATGACCAACAACAACCATCCAAAAGTTAATAAATCTAACATATTACCCTCTTTTAATAACTTACTCTCTGAAGTAAAAAATTTGAAAACCCTATTGGCCTTCGACCAAGTTTTGAGGAAACCTTGGTCAGATTTGGCCCACTTTCGGACTTCGATACACTGGTCGAAGAAGGAGCGCCTGACGGAGATGAGATTGTAGATCTCACCTAATTTTAGGGTTAGGGTTTTGTAATAGGTTTTGGGATGTCGGCCCATGGGTTTTCCCCATGTTTAGGCCTTATTGTAAGACCTTGTAAAACTATAAATAAGAAGAATGTGTTGTAGAAGATATAGAATATGCATGAGAAACCATAGATCTGTGTGCATCGAGGCTTAATGATCGAGTCTGATTTTGTAAAAGGTGCTTCGTGCTTGTAATGATCAATGCGAAAATATAGTACTTAGTGTAAAGAAGGAGGATCTGGTGCTTGGTGTGTAGATATCCTATCTTCTGCAGAGCTCGAATCTGTGGCTTAGTGCACGGGAGTGAATGAATGTAAAATTTCGGTGAATAATAAAGAGGCGAGGCAGTTGGTGGACGTAACCCCACACTCGGGTGAACCACGTATATCTAGTGTCTCATGGTGTACTTTGTGCTATGTTATTTATGTTATGAATCTTCTTAGTTCTTTGACGATGATGTATAATATATAGATCTTTTGTTTCTTAAGTGATTTACTTGTGTTAAGAGTAAATGAATGTTATATCTAACTTATAATGCTAAGTGCTTAGGGTATATAATAATTCATTGTTACAACGTTGATATATATTTGATTATGCTATGTTATGTTAAGAAACTAATTCTTGTCACCTTCTAAGAGTTAATAGAATATTTTTCAAGGTGCCTTTATCATAGATCTGTGTCCTAGCATAGTTACAGAAACCTATATCCTGTAACCCCCTCTACTTCTACCTCAGGTGATACTTTGACTTCTTCACAGGTGTTTCCTAAAGGGTCGGTAGTCAAGGTTTTTTTGGTGCATTGTTAAGCGTTGAACCTTGGGTTTCATCCTATGCCAACAAATGGTTTTTTTGCTTGGACCTGAAACTGTGATTGCTCGGAACGAAAGTAAATAAATAGAGAAGTTTTGTGTGTAGATCTGTTGCTGAAGTGTGCATTTTGACTTGTGAATCTTTGTGCCAAGAAAATAAGATGTTCTGAAGAAAAGAGGTAAGATCCTAAAAGAGGTAAAGCTTTGTGCTTTGGCAAGAGAAATATTAGTGAATTTGTTTTTTTGAAAGCATGAATTTAAGTATGTTTAATAGATTTTATCCTAGTCTTAAGGCTAGGGCGCAGTTGAAATAAATAGTTTATGTGAGTAAATTTAATGGAAATGAAGAAAAATATGTTATTCATATCCATAGAAAGGGGTTTTGGACTAATAAGTGTATGCAAGAACCTAGAAAGAATTTTTGCAGATTGCAGGTCCAACACTATGATCCTAGAGGATATGCACTAGAGGATATGCACAGTAAAGAAAAGGTTGGGGAACACTTAAAAGAAAAAGAGATTGACATTGTATTATAATTGCAGAAGGTCGAGACATCTTGCTAAGGAATGTCTCGAGGTAGGCCCTATTCCTCTTTGTTGTAAGATTGGTGGTCATGAGGTTGAGGATTGTCTAAGGATTATTGCTAAAGTTGAAGGAATGAACACAAGATAAGAAAACTATGAAGAAAGTCAAGAGACTAAGGGCATGTTAGAAATTTATAAAGAGGAAAGGTTAGAGGAGGTTATGATTATGTTATTAAAGTTGAAGGAAATGATAGATTCTCATAAATATGTCAATTTACCAGAAAGTCCGAAGGAAAAAAATCACATAAGTGCAAGAATAAAAGACTTCAACATAGATTGCTTCTTAGATGAAGAAACACAAGTGAATATTATGATAGAAGAAACTTGGGGAGTTTTGGGAAAGCCTACTATGGTACCTTATTTAGGAAGGATAGGATCGTTTAAGGGTTATATGAGAACTTTATGTGGAAGAGTAACTAATGTACCTATTATTGTTCATGGAACATCAACTGAAGAAGAATTTGAAGTCATTAGGTTTGTTGGGGACAACTCCCCTTTCCCACTATTGCTAAGTAATACTTGGATTGAGAAGGATCACATGAGAAGGAAAGAAGAGGAATAAGCTACAGAAAAGAAAAATCAATAATTAAGGGATTTCATAGCTAAGAAAATAGACCGACTAATAGAATAATGAGAGGATAAGTCGAAGGAACAATGAAAAGTAATAATGCAAGAGGGACATAAAGAAAGACAAATAGATATCAAGATTGAAAGAATGCAAGAAGGATGGAAGGACCTATATATTCAAAAAATAATTATGTCCACTCAGGAAGTGTTAATAAAACGGATATGAGTTTCAGAATATTTGAAGGTATCTCAATAGGGAGAAGCCACTATGCTAGCAGAAGATAAGAATAAAATGGAAGGAGGATTCCATAAATAGTTAGAGAGACCTAGATAACAGGAAAGAGGGGAAGGAAGCTCAATAAAAAAAAGTCTAAGTTGGAAAAGCTACAAGAAGTTACAGAAACTAGATGTAAGACTTCGTAGTCTGGAACTTCGCAGGAGGTAGGTTCACAAGATTTGAACCTCACTGGAATAGCAGGTCCGTGTAGAATTGGACTTCGACCTCAAAACATTATATGACCATTGGAGGCACCCCAACCATTATAGAGATGCTCCAGAATGGTTAGAAAACACATTTATGGTATTACAGACCTCTTTGGGATGTTGAGACCGCGCCATAATGGACATATTTACACTGATGGAACCATTTCCTAGCCGTTGGAAGATACTTCATAATACCTTGCTTATTTAACTCGTCGATCATTGCAGTGGGACCACTTTTTGATACCCTTGATTGATTGAGATAAGAAAATAATTGTCCAAGTGTCAAGCTATGCAGTCTCTCATTATCTAAAAGAAGACCTAGCTTATCCGTATTTCTACTCCGCCTCTCCATTTGTCTACCCCGCCTATATGTTAAAAGCTAGAATGTAGGGAAAACCTAGTGAATTGGAGAAGTTTGTCGAGGAAATTATTAAGAAGTTAATGGCTGACATACCGATATCTGAAGGTATCTAGGTGTCATTGACTAGAGGACTACAGGCTTCCCCTTTGACTGGACGACGTTCGAGCTCTGTCAACCCCGTAACTAAACAATGAAGTAAGCACTGCGATGATCTGGATAATGCGAAGTAGATCCCATTAATCTTAACTGAATATATTTCACTTTTGGATGTAATTTTTAACCATGATAGTATCCCTCGAGAATTTGAGTACTCCATTTTCAATGTGTACATTCTGAAAGGAATTCGCATAGTTGGAAGTCAGTTAGGAAAGATCCTGCTATTGAAGAACAATGAATTAAAATTAGGAGACCGGAGGAACTATGACATGTTAGCACCCCAAAAATACTTTAAAATGACAACTGGAAAGAAACCTCACCTCATCTCATAGCCATGGATTAAGTTTTTGGTGTAGTCCACCGTGTTGAATGTGATGAAGATATCACATTTTTTAAACTCCTTTTGTCATGATATCATGGAAAATATATATGAATCGATAGAAGGATTACTGTGGATCCAATGTTGTTCCACCAGATCACAGGTTTGAGTTTGAAGGGTCTTGACCCTCAGCAGTTTTATCGAGGGAAGGCCTCAGATCGATTTTTGGCGCAATGCATCAAACAAGATTAGGGAGAGGTAGAGAAAGGGAAGTGAGGTTACAAGGTAGCCTCTATATAGGATGGACCAATGTACCTTTCTTGTCAACTCCTAGATGGTAATCTAGTCAGGAAGAACCACACCAGACAGGTCACTGGGTTCTTGGTGGACCTCACAAGAAAATGTGTGGAGCGAATGCAGATGAATTGGATGAACTACCTCGTCAACTAGCTAGAGAAGGATTGTCGCGAAGCCCAGGATTTGGGACATGAATTCAATTACAGTTAGCTAATCGTTTTGATCCCATTTGTCACTTAGAAAATTCATGAAGGATCCTCCTTCCCATAGTTCAAACCTTCAAAGTCCTTCGTCGCTCGGTTTTCAACCCTGTAGTATACCAACGGCATGACAAATCAGTGGTAGTCCAATGTCATGTTTCATGCACACTATCAATAATTGAAGGTCTCCATCGAATCATTCTTGTGTATGAAACCGTGCACCATGCATCAATATTGAACTATAGTGAATTTCCATGCTGATCCCCACTTCATCTACATCACTGCGTGAAGAGATGAGCACCAGGAGGAATTGCAGTCATACTACAAGATGACAAATGAAGATATGGAGTATATTACAAAGGAGTGGACGGAGGAATTTATTGTACTTGTCGCTGATGCAAAATTATCTGAGACTGAACCCATAGGAAGCCCCATATTTACATGAGTTAAACATGTTGGATAGTATAGTGGGATGAAGAAGAATAATAAAAAGGATGAAGTCTAGAACATAAAGAGTGATGAAGAGGACAATGCTTCTCGAGATAACGATTCTGATTCACCAAGAAAAGGAGAAGACGAAGCAGAAGGATGGGGAGGAGAAGATGAAGATAAAGGAGGAGGCAAAGATACACCGCCTAAAGATCCCCCTATTGGGACAATGACACCATAGAAGAGGATGTTTTCTCTAAGGAAAACCTCAACAAGGAAAAATTTGCACGCCAATAAGCCACAGTTGGAGGCCACCCTCACCGATGATGACATAATCATAGTCCATGGAGTTATGGAGGAAGCCTCTGAGGACATATTGCAGAGATATGGAGAGAAACAAGAGGAGATATATGGAAGAATTGAGAGAGAATTAAAGGAAGTGCAACAACTTGTTCGTTTGGTCGGTGCAATACCTACTGTGTCATCTGCACCTTCCTCATCACAGAATGCAAAATTAGGGGATGAACCAACCCATTTGAGAAGGATTTTGGATGCAACAAAAGCTTGGTTCTAGAGAGCTCCAGAAGATAAGGAGAAGGATACAAAATCCTTGAAAAAGGATAAAGACAAAGTACTAGTAAAATTATAGGCAACACAGGACAATGTAGTTTCCCATGAAAGCGACAAAGAATAACTTTAGGCAAAGTTTCAGGAGGAAAAAGCCCAACTACAAAGGGAAAAAGAGAAACTACTCCCAGAGAGGGCCATGGTCAAGGAAGCGGTGAGAAAATCATGTCACTCTGTGCCAGGCTTGGCACAGGAAGAGAAGGACTTGGTCGAAGCTCAAATAGTAAACCTCTTAGAGACCCTCCAATAGCTTTAGGGTATGATAACATAACTGGAGGCCCAAACAGTACCGAGCACCCCACATAAAGTGTGTGACTAGAGGGAGGAGTCTCCCAAGAACACAGTAGTAAGAATAAGGAACCTTTCCTTAGAATGTAAATGATTAAGTGACAGGAGTGCCCACACATACGAATGCATTGTCGAGGATCCATATCTAAGGAAGATAGAATCACAGTTGCAGGAGGCGCATTAGAAAGAAGTTTCATTACAGGAACAAATTAAGTTTCTCACAGTAGTGGAAAGAATGAAGAGATCCTAGGAGAAGTGTGCAGTATAGAAACATATCACTACCCTCCGGGGTAAGGTAATGGAAGTAATGCAGAAGGTACAACCTGTGCAGGATGAACCCTGTAAGGTGTTTCAGGAGATTGATGGACAAGGATAACAACTAGATCAGGTGGTTGAAACAGTAGAACAACACTCGGAAGGGCCTGTTACAGAGAAGACAATCCAGGAGCTCATTGATCATGAGGCTCGGGAGAAGCAAGAAGTCGAGGCAGCCTAAGTTAATCTCAAGGATTTTGAAGCAACATTGTCCCGAAGTGAGTGAATTAGAATGAGTCACATGTGAGTGTTGGGGGCTTATTGTCCCTTGACCAAGTTTTGAAGAAACTTTAGTCATATTTGGCCCACTTTCGAACTTCCACAGATTGGTCGAAGAAGGAGCGCCCGACGGATCTAAGATCGTTGATCTCACCTAATTTTAGGGTAAGGGTTTTGTAACGGGTTTGGGGATGTTGGCCCATGGGTTTCCTCCATGCTTAGGCCTTATTGAAAGACCTTGTAAAACTATAAATAAGAATAATTTGTTGAAGAAGATATAAAATATGTATGAGAAACTGTAGATTTGTGTATGTCAAGGCTTAGTGTTGGACTGTGATTTTGTAAAAGGTTCTTAGTTCTTGTAATGCTTAGTATGTAGATCTAGTACTTAGTGTAAAGAAGGAGGATCTGGTGCTCTGTGTGCCAATCTCGTGTCTTGTGTGGATCTCGACTCTGTGGCTTAGTGAGAAGGAGTGAATGAATGTAAGATTTTGGTGAATAATAAAGAGGAGAAGCAGTTGGTGTGCATAGCCCCACACTAGGGTGAACCACGTATATCTGGTGTCTCATGGTTTTCTTTGTTATATGTTATTTACATTATGAATCTACTTAGTGCTTTGATTATGATGTATAATATATAGATCTTTTGTTTCTTAAGTGATTTACTTGTGTTAAGGGTAAAGGAATGCTAGATCTAGCTTATAATGATAACTGCTCAGGGTATATAATCATTCATTGTTACTACGTCGATCTCTCTTTTATTATGCTTTGCGATGTTAAGAAACTAATGTTTGTCACCTTCTAAGCATTAATAGAATATTTTGTGCGGTGCTTTTATGACAGATCTATGTCCCAGCCTGGTTACAGACACATGCGTCCTATAACTCCCCCTTATTCTACCTTGTGTGAGACTTCTCCTAGTTTGTAGGTGTTTCCAAAAGGGTCGGTAGTCAGGGTTTTGTTGGTGCGTTATTAAGCGTTGAACCCTGGGTCTGCCCCTATACCAACAAACCTAAAAATTATAATATGGTACAAAACATCGCACATACTTATATCTTATGCACAATAATTCTTCAACTAGATCCCATTTCTAGGATGAAGCCAAGGATTTTTTGGTAATCAACCCATAAATTTTCCAATTCAGGAAGAAACAAAATTCTGCAAGGAATATATTCCCAATGTCTACCATCTGAAATCATGGCTTCAAGGATAGCCTCATTCAAAATCAATTCAACGTCCAATAAATCATGTGAACTAGGACTCAATGACTCACCAATACCATTTCTTGAGGTCTCACAAATAGTAAGATCATACTCAAATAAAAACTCAAGATCACTCGGTCCAATAGGGGGAAACAATGGCTCATGTGCCCCATTGGATAAGTTGCATGACCAATTGTTGATACCTTTTTTGGAGAAGGAAAAAATAAATGTAAAGGATCCTTCTTAGAATAAATTTAACATCAAGAATAAGACACCACATAATTCACCCATNATGGATTTCACAACACCCAATAGATGTTTTTAGTAGACTACACTATATCTATTATGAAATAGAAGACATGAATGCAAAATATGTATATATTGTAAGGATTAATAATGATCAATTTTACTCAAACCCCTTCCTTTATAGTTAGATCAGCTAATACATTTAGAGTAATTATGAAATTAGAGCTTTTTTTTAAAGCAAAGAATTTATTTCTAAACTATTAAGATAATCGGTAGAAATTGGATTGTTATCAATAAATAAATACAATATATATGATTTATTTGTTATCTATAAAATATCATGGATATTTCACTTAAATAGTTCGTTACAAATATTATAATATTCTGAAATCTTAGATTATACACACTAATTTTCCTTACATCCCAGATTAATTAATTACTTGCTTTGCTTCAATTTGTGAAATAACAAAAATACAAAAACTAAAAAAAAAAAATGAACAAAACAACACACCATCCACATGCAAAGGAACACAAGATATATAATGGGAAACCCAACAAAGGATAAAACTCATCTAGAAGGTGACACCTATGTTTTTCTCTCTTTTGTTTGGCTATGGAAATGAAATTATAAAGAATGAGGCACTTAATCTGGAGTTGACTTTGACATTGTGGCTTATATGGATTTTACAAAATCTTTTCCTCATCTGTTATTCTCTATAAAAGTCACTCCTACATGCTTTTCTCAATAATGTACCGAACAAAATTCTATAGAATGAAACCCTTTCTCCTGGTGGCACCATAGTATTTATTTAACATAGCGTGATAAACATCATCTAGGCTTAGGGTTTTCACTTTCTCAATCCCCAATTAATGATTAGGTTTGGAACTTATAGAATATTATTGAAAATCCATGCATGGTTATCCCCACGTGTTTTAGTAATTATGGCTAACATGTCATCCACTTCTACCCTTGTGATAATGAATGTAGGTCAACTTGGCTAACATAATTTCTTAGAGGGCATGTGGACAAGTTTTTAACATTTTAATCCAAAAATTCCATTTAATGCATCAAAATTTATTCAAAAGGATCTAAACCTCAATTTTCCAAACTGGGATTTGCCACTAAAATAGCTATGTAAGTGGATTCCTCCAATTTTTCCCACCAAAAAAGTACCAAAATAGATGAAAAATTATACAGTAATCTAATAAAGATCAATTTTATATAAAATATTCAACATTATTTCCATTTAATAATGTTTATTGTTTGTGAACACACTTGAAAATGTTCATGTACATGAATATGCACTACACTTATTCAATTTTGTTACTTAACATTTTTGAAAAAAATCAAATTCTTGTAATTTTTAACATAACATAATCATGTGACATCAAATCTAAAGGACTACTACTATATTTCTAAAATATAATATAGATATTGGTATCCCTGCAATATTTAAAGACCAACGTAAACAAGTCACTAACTTTTCTAATTTTTAACTCAACATAATCATGTGACATCAAATCTAAAGGACTACTACTATATTTCTAAAAGATAATATAGATATTGGTATCCCTACAATATTTAAAGACCAACGTAAACAAGTCACTAACTTGTCTAACAATAAATTTGATAAATAATTTTTTCAATTTGGTTTGATACTTAAGGGAACTGTTAAGGTGTATGGATTCCTAATGCTCAATAACATGAATTAAAACCAAGGAAAAGACCCAATTATAGTCTTTCATGTTCGGTATGGAATAATCCTCCACGTAAATGGTCTAACAACTCTTGAGTGAGATTTAAAAATTATATTATTATAGTTATCTATTACGTAAAGTAAGGAGTGACAAGAAATATCTCTTAAGGATATGATATAATAAAAGTCAATGGAAACTATGTGAGGATTTAGATTCTTAAAGAAATAATTCCACTAATAATGTATTATTGATTAGATAATAGCCAAGAAACAATAACTAATTAATAGTAGAAAGATACAAATTTTAACTGTAAAATATTCAAAAATAAATAATTTCACAATATCATCCCAAGTGATGGTAGAAAAAAAATTATCTAATAAAACAAATAATAATTTACTAAGAAAAACTAATAATTCATACAATAATATAATATAACTTAACATAAACTAAATTTATTACTGGAGAATATGATATTTAAACATTAACATAATCAATTAAAATAATGAATAAATTCATTGAAAACCTTAGCAAACCAAAATGTGTTAATTCCAATAGATTTCTCCAAATTCAACCTCGAATAATTCACCAATCCAAAACATTTTCTAAGAGTTCAATATCTTCATTTATCAGATAAAACTATTCTAATTATGGATTGAAACTAAGAAAAACCTTTTTATAAAATCCATGCAATCTACTCATGTTTTGCATCCTTATTGAGCAACAATTTTGCTAAGACATCCATGAAAAAACAAAAATTCAACATATCTAGTTGTCTAAAAGGTTCAATTCATGCATGCTAAAACTCATAAATCATTTTGTGATTAAATAATTTCCCATGTTGTTATTTCTTTAGCACTATCATACATGCAAAATTTAATTTAATTTTTTTATTTTAGGGATAGTAAAATCTAGCTAAGATATGTTGTATCTTTACTAATGAACATATTATTTTATAAAATGGGTGTTTCCATACACCCAGTTAATGATTCCCCAAACTCTAGTCCAATGATTTTTTCTATCAATTGTTGAATATCTTCCAATTTGCACCACACTACCTTGGAATTCCTCTTTCCATGCTATATGCTATCCCTTGCAAGTACATGGACCATAAAATATTTAGATTAGGATGAAAACTATTTTGTTTGAATGAATTAGTCAAATAAAACAATCCATTGATCTTAATACAAAACATTCATGTCACTTCCCCTAATGTGAAAAATATCATGGATATTCCACTAAATAGTTCGTGACAAAATATTTCACAAAATACAAAATTATTCATTGGGAAGGTTAATTTTATTTATATTTCTAAGTTGTTGTGGATATTTTGTTGAATAGTTCGCCACAATATATCTAAAAAAATACTAAAATATTTACCAAGAAGGTTAATTTCCTTTAGAACTCAGATTCTTTAATTATAGGTTTTCTGCTTAAAAATGTATGAAATAGTTCAAATGAGAAAAAAATAGAAAACATAAATAAAATACTCACACACCATCCACAAATAAACACAAGATATAACCTCTGAAACTCAATATGGGATAAAACCATGCTACAAGGCCAATTAGTTCCAAGCACAAGGAACATACCTATACTCAATGCAAAGAACACAAGCATGATATGGACACTCAAGGGGAATCTTCCTCTATGGATTCATGTGTCAACTCGCAAAGAAATAAATGAAAGGGGTAGAAACTAAGTGAGTGCATAAGAAATAGGCTATATCACATAAATATGAAGTCGACATTAGGCTTAAAAGTGCAAGTGAGAATATGAAATGTGGTCTTACAACTCAACACAAAAGGTTGTGATCCTCATGGGTATAAGCCAAAATAAGAATGAGAAGAAGTTATGAGGCTTCAATGCAAAGTCGCGAAAAGAATAAATAGGTCTCCTAAGAATATGAAAGTACTTTAGCATGGGAACCAACTACAAACAAGGTTCTAACTAGGCTACCCATGAGTAGTAGGTGATACCATGTGAATTGAAACACTTCTAAACAACAAAAAAGGTTATGTATCACAACTCAGTGGGGTCATTCCTAAGGAAAACTTAACCAAGAAATGAATAATGAAAAAATGCATGGAGGGGAAATTCTATCCTATATTTCAGTTTCAATATCATTAAATGTCATAATGGATCGACATCACAAAGAGGTTCCAAAGAAAAACATTTTCAATGTCCTGTAAATATGACCAACAACAACCATCCAAAAGTTAATAAATCTAACATATTACCCTCTTTTAATAACTTACTCTCTGAAGTAAAAAATTTGAAAACCCTATTGGCCTTCGACCAAGTTTTGAGGAAACCTTGGTCAGATTTGGCCCACTTTCGGACTTCGATACACTGGTCGAAGAAGGAGCGCCTGACGGAGATGAGATTGTAGATCTCACCTAATTTTAGGGTTAGGGTTTTGTAATAGGTTTTGGGATGTCGGCCCATGGGTTTTCCCCATGTTTAGGCCTTATTGTAAGACCTTGTAAAACTATAAATAAGAAGAATGTGTTGTAGAAGATATAGAATATGCATGAGAAACCATAGATCTGTGTGCATCGAGGCTTAATGATCGAGTCTGATTTTGTAAAAGGTGCTTCGTGCTTGTAATGATCAATGCGAAAATATAGTACTTAGTGTAAAGAAGGAGGATCTGGTGCTTGGTGTGTAGATATCCTATCTTCTGCAGAGCTCGAATCTGTGGCTTAGTGCACGGGAGTGAATGAATGTAAAATTTCGGTGAATAATAAAGAGGCGAGGCAGTTGGTGGACGTAACCCCACACTCGGGTGAACCACGTATATCTAGTGTCTCATGGTGTACTTTGTGCTATGTTATTTATGTTATGAATCTTCTTAGTTCTTTGACGATGATGTATAATATATAGATCTTTTGTTTCTTAAGTGATTTACTTGTGTTAAGAGTAAATGAATGTTATATCTAACTTATAATGCTAAGTGCTTAGGGTATATAATAATTCATTGTTACAACGTTGATATATATTTGATTATGCTATGTTATGTTAAGAAACTAATTCTTGTCACCTTCTAAGAGTTAATAGAATATTTTTCAAGGTGCCTTTATCATAGATCTGTGTCCTAGCATAGTTACAGAAACCTATATCCTGTAACCCCCTCTACTTCTACCTCAGGTGATACTTTGACTTCTTCACAGGTGTTTCCTAAAGGGTCGGTAGTCAAGGTTTTTTTGGTGCATTGTTAAGCGTTGAACCTTGGGTTTCATCCTATGCCAACAAATGGTTTTTTTGCTTGGACCTGAAACTGTGATTGCTCGGAACGAAAGTAAATAAATAGAGAAGTTTTGTGTGTAGATCTGTTGCTGAAGTGTGCATTTTGACTTGTGAATCTTTGTGCCAAGAAAATAAGATGTTCTGAAGAAAAGAGGTAAGATCCTAAAAGAGGTAAAGCTTTGTGCTTTGGCAAGAGAAATATTAGTGAATTTGTTTTTTTGAAAGCATGAATTTAAGTATGTTTAATAGATTTTATCCTAGTCTTAAGGCTAGGGCGCAGTTGAAATAAATAGTTTATGTGAGTAAATTTAATGGAAATGAAGAAAAATATGTTATTCATATCCATAGAAAGGGGTTTTGGACTAATAAGTGTATGCAAGAACCTAGAAAGAATTTTTGCAGATTGCAGGTCCAACACTATGATCCTAGAGGATATGCACTAGAGGATATGCACAGTAAAGAAAAGGTTGGGGAACACTTAAAAGAAAAAGAGATTGACATTGTATTATAATTGCAGAAGGTCGAGACATCTTGCTAAGGAATGTCTCGAGGTAGGCCCTATTCCTCTTTGTTGTAAGATTGGTGGTCATGAGGTTGAGGATTGTCTAAGGATTATTGCTAAAGTTGAAGGAATGAACACAAGATAAGAAAACTATGAAGAAAGTCAAGAGACTAAGGGCATGTTAGAAATTTATAAAGAGGAAAGGTTAGAGGAGGTTATGATTATGTTATTAAAGTTGAAGGAAATGATAGATTCTCATAAATATGTCAATTTACCAGAAAGTCCGAAGGAAAAAAATCACATAAGTGCAAGAATAAAAGACTTCAACATAGATTGCTTCTTAGATGAAGAAACACAAGTGAATATTATGATAGAAGAAACTTGGGGAGTTTTGGGAAAGCCTACTATGGTACCTTATTTAGGAAGGATAGGATCGTTTAAGGGTTATATGAGAACTTTATGTGGAAGAGTAACTAATGTACCTATTATTGTTCATGGAACATCAACTGAAGAAGAATTTGAAGTCATTAGGTTTGTTGGGGACAACTCCCCTTTCCCACTATTGCTAAGTAATACTTGGATTGAGAAGGATCACATGAGAAGGAAAGAAGAGGAATAAGCTACAGAAAAGAAAAATCAATAATTAAGGGATTTCATAGCTAAGAAAATAGACCGACTAATAGAATAATGAGAGGATAAGTCGAAGGAACAATGAAAAGTAATAATGCAAGAGGGACATAAAGAAAGACAAATAGATATCAAGATTGAAAGAATGCAAGAAGGATGGAAGGACCTATATATTCAAAAAATAATTATGTCCACTCAGGAAGTGTTAATAAAACGGATATGAGTTTCAGAATATTTGAAGGTATCTCAATAGGGAGAAGCCACTATGCTAGCAGAAGATAAGAATAAAATGGAAGGAGGATTCCATAAATAGTTAGAGAGACCTAGATAACAGGAAAGAGGGGAAGGAAGCTCAATAAAAAAAAGTCTAAGTTGGAAAAGCTACAAGAAGTTACAGAAACTAGATGTAAGACTTCGTAGTCTGGAACTTCGCAGGAGGTAGGTTCACAAGATTTGAACCTCACTGGAATAGCAGGTCCGTGTAGAATTGGACTTCGACCTCAAAACATTATATGACCATTGGAGGCACCCCAACCATTATAGAGATGCTCCAGAATGGTTAGAAAACACATTTATGGTATTACAGACCTCTTTGGGATGTTGAGACCGCGCCATAATGGACATATTTACACTGATGGAACCATTTCCTAGCCGTTGGAAGATACTTCATAATACCTTGCTTATTTAACTCGTCGATCATTGCAGTGGGACCACTTTTTGATACCCTTGATTGATTGAGATAAGAAAATAATTGTCCAAGTGTCAAGCTATGCAGTCTCTCATTATCTAAAAGAAGACCTAGCTTATCCGTATTTCTACTCCGCCTCTCCATTTGTCTACCCCGCCTATATGTTAAAAGCTAGAATGTAGGGAAAACCTAGTGAATTGGAGAAGTTTGTCGAGGAAATTATTAAGAAGTTAATGGCTGACATACCGATATCTGAAGGTATCTAGGTGTCATTGACTAGAGGACTACAGGCTTCCCCTTTGACTGGACGACGTTCGAGCTCTGTCAACCCCGTAACTAAACAATGAAGTAAGCACTGCGATGATCTGGATAATGCGAAGTAGATCCCATTAATCTTAACTGAATATATTTCACTTTTGGATGTAATTTTTAACCATGATAGTATCCCTCGAGAATTTGAGTACTCCATTTTCAATGTGTACATTCTGAAAGGAATTCGCATAGTTGGAAGTCAGTTAGGAAAGATCCTGCTATTGAAGAACAATGAATTAAAATTAGGAGACCGGAGGAACTATGACATGTTAGCACCCCAAAAATACTTTAAAATGACAACTGGAAAGAAACCTCACCTCATCTCATAGCCATGGATTAAGTTTTTGGTGTAGTCCACCGTGTTGAATGTGATGAAGATATCACATTTTTTAAACTCCTTTTGTCATGATATCATGGAAAATATATATGAATCGATAGAAGGATTACTGTGGATCCAATGTTGTTCCACCAGATCACAGGTTTGAGTTTGAAGGGTCTTGACCCTCAGCAGTTTTATCGAGGGAAGGCCTCAGATCGATTTTTGGCGCAATGCATCAAACAAGATTAGGGAGAGGTAGAGAAAGGGAAGTGAGGTTACAAGGTAGCCTCTATATAGGATGGACCAATGTACCTTTCTTGTCAACTCCTAGATGGTAATCTAGTCAGGAAGAACCACACCAGACAGGTCACTGGGTTCTTGGTGGACCTCACAAGAAAATGTGTGGAGCGAATGCAGATGAATTGGATGAACTACCTCGTCAACTAGCTAGAGAAGGATTGTCGCGAAGCCCAGGATTTGGGACATGAATTCAATTACAGTTAGCTAATCGTTTTGATCCCATTTGTCACTTAGAAAATTCATGAAGGATCCTCCTTCCCATAGTTCAAACCTTCAAAGTCCTTCGTCGCTCGGTTTTCAACCCTGTAGTATACCAACGGCATGACAAATCAGTGGTAGTCCAATGTCATGTTTCATGCACACTATCAATAATTGAAGGTCTCCATCGAATCATTCTTGTGTATGAAACCGTGCACCATGCATCAATATTGAACTATAGTGAATTTCCATGCTGATCCCCACTTCATCTACATCACTGCGTGAAGAGATGAGCACCAGGAGGAATTGCAGTCATACTACAAGATGACAAATGAAGATATGGAGTATATTACAAAGGAGTGGACGGAGGAATTTATTGTACTTGTCGCTGATGCAAAATTATCTGAGACTGAACCCATAGGAAGCCCCATATTTACATGAGTTAAACATGTTGGATAGTATAGTGGGATGAAGAAGAATAATAAAAAGGATGAAGTCTAGAACATAAAGAGTGATGAAGAGGACAATGCTTCTCGAGATAACGATTCTGATTCACCAAGAAAAGGAGAAGACGAAGCAGAAGGATGGGGAGGAGAAGATGAAGATAAAGGAGGAGGCAAAGATACACCGCCTAAAGATCCCCCTATTGGGACAATGACACCATAGAAGAGGATGTTTTCTCTAAGGAAAACCTCAACAAGGAAAAATTTGCACGCCAATAAGCCACAGTTGGAGGCCACCCTCACCGATGATGACATAATCATAGTCCATGGAGTTATGGAGGAAGCCTCTGAGGACATATTGCAGAGATATGGAGAGAAACAAGAGGAGATATATGGAAGAATTGAGAGAGAATTAAAGGAAGTGCAACAACTTGTTCGTTTGGTCGGTGCAATACCTACTGTGTCATCTGCACCTTCCTCATCACAGAATGCAAAATTAGGGGATGAACCAACCCATTTGAGAAGGATTTTGGATGCAACAAAAGCTTGGTTCTAGAGAGCTCCAGAAGATAAGGAGAAGGATACAAAATCCTTGAAAAAGGATAAAGACAAAGTACTAGTAAAATTATAGGCAACACAGGACAATGTAGTTTCCCATGAAAGCGACAAAGAATAACTTTAGGCAAAGTTTCAGGAGGAAAAAGCCCAACTACAAAGGGAAAAAGAGAAACTACTCCCAGAGAGGGCCATGGTCAAGGAAGCGGTGAGAAAATCATGTCACTCTGTGCCAGGCTTGGCACAGGAAGAGAAGGACTTGGTCGAAGCTCAAATAGTAAACCTCTTAGAGACCCTCCAATAGCTTTAGGGTATGATAACATAACTGGAGGCCCAAACAGTACCGAGCACCCCACATAAAGTGTGTGACTAGAGGGAGGAGTCTCCCAAGAACACAGTAGTAAGAATAAGGAACCTTTCCTTAGAATGTAAATGATTAAGTGACAGGAGTGCCCACACATACGAATGCATTGTCGAGGATCCATATCTAAGGAAGATAGAATCACAGTTGCAGGAGGCGCATTAGAAAGAAGTTTCATTACAGGAACAAATTAAGTTTCTCACAGTAGTGGAAAGAATGAAGAGATCCTAGGAGAAGTGTGCAGTATAGAAACATATCACTACCCTCCGGGGTAAGGTAATGGAAGTAATGCAGAAGGTACAACCTGTGCAGGATGAACCCTGTAAGGTGTTTCAGGAGATTGATGGACAAGGATAACAACTAGATCAGGTGGTTGAAACAGTAGAACAACACTCGGAAGGGCCTGTTACAGAGAAGACAATCCAGGAGCTCATTGATCATGAGGCTCGGGAGAAGCAAGAAGTCGAGGCAGCCTAAGTTAATCTCAAGGATTTTGAAGCAACATTGTCCCGAAGTGAGTGAATTAGAATGAGTCACATGTGAGTGTTGGGGGCTTATTGTCCCTTGACCAAGTTTTGAAGAAACTTTAGTCATATTTGGCCCACTTTCGAACTTCCACAGATTGGTCGAAGAAGGAGCGCCCGACGGATCTAAGATCGTTGATCTCACCTAATTTTAGGGTAAGGGTTTTGTAACGGGTTTGGGGATGTTGGCCCATGGGTTTCCTCCATGCTTAGGCCTTATTGAAAGACCTTGTAAAACTATAAATAAGAATAATTTGTTGAAGAAGATATAAAATATGTATGAGAAACTGTAGATTTGTGTATGTCAAGGCTTAGTGTTGGACTGTGATTTTGTAAAAGGTTCTTAGTTCTTGTAATGCTTAGTATGTAGATCTAGTACTTAGTGTAAAGAAGGAGGATCTGGTGCTCTGTGTGCCAATCTCGTGTCTTGTGTGGATCTCGACTCTGTGGCTTAGTGAGAAGGAGTGAATGAATGTAAGATTTTGGTGAATAATAAAGAGGAGAAGCAGTTGGTGTGCATAGCCCCACACTAGGGTGAACCACGTATATCTGGTGTCTCATGGTTTTCTTTGTTATATGTTATTTACATTATGAATCTACTTAGTGCTTTGATTATGATGTATAATATATAGATCTTTTGTTTCTTAAGTGATTTACTTGTGTTAAGGGTAAAGGAATGCTAGATCTAGCTTATAATGATAACTGCTCAGGGTATATAATCATTCATTGTTACTACGTCGATCTCTCTTTTATTATGCTTTGCGATGTTAAGAAACTAATGTTTGTCACCTTCTAAGCATTAATAGAATATTTTGTGCGGTGCTTTTATGACAGATCTATGTCCCAGCCTGGTTACAGACACATGCGTCCTATAACTCCCCCTTATTCTACCTTGTGTGAGACTTCTCCTAGTTTGTAGGTGTTTCCAAAAGGGTCGGTAGTCAGGGTTTTGTTGGTGCGTTATTAAGCGTTGAACCCTGGGTCTGCCCCTATACCAACAAACCTAAAAATTATAATATGGTACAAAACATCGCACATACTTATATCTTATGCACAATAATTCTTCAACTAGATCCCATTTCTAGGATGAAGCCAAGGATTTTTTGGTAATCAACCCATAAATTTTCCAATTCAGGAAGAAACAAAATTCTGCAAGGAATATATTCCCAATGTCTACCATCTGAAATCATGGCTTCAAGGATAGCCTCATTCAAAATCAATTCAACGTCCAATAAATCATGTGAACTAGGACTCAATGACTCACCAATACCATTTCTTGAGGTCTCACAAATAGTAAGATCATACTCAAATAAAAACTCAAGATCACTCGGTCCAATAGGGGGAAACAATGGCTCATGTGCCCCATTGGATAAGTTGCATGACCAATTGTTGATACCTTTTTTGGAGAAGGAAAAAATAAATGTAAAGGATCCTTCTTAGAATAAATTTAACATCAAGAATAAGACACCACATAATTCACCCAT
>SNQJ01S0154247.1:0-22629 GCA_010110895.2 Picea sitchensis
TATGGAACAAATCATTTCCTCTAGGAATTCTTCCATTCCTATCATTGTTACTACCACAAGAGAAGCTTAACTTGGTTTTATCGATGGTCCAACATTGTCTCTGACTGCAACTTAGTCGCACAATGGGTCTGACGCTATCTATCGTGGCGCCACACCTCCTTACACCTAGTGCGACAGGGCCCTCCGTTTTCACGGTATACTTGGGGTTCAGGGTACCCAGTCCTGTAATTCCACTTCTTCCAATGTTGTCCTTGTCTGGGGGTAGGGAGCTCTAATGCTTCTCTGTAAGGTCAACTTGGGGGGCATTCTCATTTCTTTCAATGCTTTTCCTTACGTTAGAGGTCATATCCCTCCTTTGTCCCTCTCTTAGTGGATTACTCAGCAGTCCGCCAGGGCAGCCTGGTACCACATGAGTCCACTTGGAGCTGGGATTCAAGGAACACCTGTGCAAACTCAACCGATAGGTTCGTCACCATTCGTTTGGAATGAGACGTTTGGTAATAACACTTCGCATCTACTGCTTTCCCATCAGGGGCACACCTATTTTTTGACAGTCTACGCCGGCACAGGGTATTATTCCCGCGCTGGGGCACATATACTAGGACCTGAACTCAGGACAAGGATCCGTTCCCCATCTGAATGTCAAATTTGGGAAATTCTTTAATTAATGGAACCCCGGACAAGATACTATGTCTCTCCCCACAGGACTGGCATGGGGAATCCTTCCCAAAGTCCGTCAACATGATGAACGCCCAACATCCTATGTCCTTCATTGGGAATCAGTAAATGATGTCTCCCTCGAATGAAATCCTTATGTTGGTCAGGGCAATGGTTTCTACCAAAACCCCGGGCTAACAACCAAACTTTTCTGCTACAAGTCAAAAGGGGAGTTAGATCTTGCCAAGTCCATTTTTCAATCATGGGGGAGTAGCCCGCGGGCTGTCGAGGCGATAGTCGCAGGTACCAGTGCCGCTTTTAGTCTCTATGGGTACTCGCAGGCTGTCCCTAGACAACCTGCGTTTTTATTAGTCGGTTCTTAGAGGTTGACGACCACCCCCAGAAGCAACCCAAAAGAAACAAATAAAGTATTGAAATGCAAGATGAGGGAGTTTGTACTCACTTGGTCCAAGCAAAAGTCCGTTTGGTCCACCGTAGCTCTCGGAATCACGATATCTGGCAAGGGGGTCTTTTTCTCTAGAGTCAATTTCCAAAATCAACAATGGTGATAATGAGTTGACAACTTCTATTTATAGACTTTTCGCCTCTTTCACACCCTTTTGGCCCCTTTATCAGCTTTATACCAAAACCATTTTGAGTGGTTCCTGAGTTATATGGAAGGATTTACGTATTGGGACATTTTTCATTGAGTTTTAAAATAAAAAAATATACAGGATGGTCCATAAAAAATTTCAAAAATCAACCTCAGCATATAGGTTAGGATGTATCCCATCACATCATCTCAAGGTTCTTTACTTTTAATGATATAGGATCGGGACATCCCATCCGGTTTCCACTCTGAACCGCTATATCTTCTAGTGTCGCGAACTGGTAGAGCTTACCCAAAATGGATGTCGTATTTAGTCCCCGTTGCATTATTATGTGTCCATGTCGCTTCTCGACAATGATAGTAGGTTCTAGAGTCCGTGATATTTCCTCTAAATATGAATTTGTTTCCCATTTAAAGGGTCTTTTTCACTCTTTTCTTACCCTCCGGACTCCCAAAACATAATCGGTCTCCTTTACCTTTCGCACTTCCAAATATGAGATTGCCGCATTTATCTCGTGGCCCTTCACTGTTTAACCGAAATTTGAAGTCACGCCTCAACTGGCTGTAGTTTTACCCTTTTCTACCCGTGACGGCTAACTGCATTTAACAAAGGAATACTTCCCATCGAATCTCGATTCTTTAGAAGAGTATCCTCGTATAATTTTATTCCTTTTTTCAAATTGAGGGACCAAATTTATGAAAAGAAACCCCCTGAGTCCATAGTTGCTCTTTCGCACTCTAAATTGAAAATATCGCAGAGTGACCTTATTCTTCACACTCATTAAAATGCATATTCATAGAAACAATCTCGGACGCGAGTCCATAGTTAAGCTTTTTCTGCACTTTAAAATTGAAAAAAAATATCCCATGGTCCACACACTCTTTAAAATGGTTTTGAATCGACGCCTAGTCGAGCAAGTTAGTTTACCCCTTTTCGAACTTTCAACTAGACCATTGACCTAAAAAGGCCCCAATGAGTTTCCCTCTTATGCTTCTTCACTTCTCTCAAACAGAAAATCATCGTGACCTTCCTCTCGGGCTCCTCAAGTAAACTTACATACATCTAAGGATCGCTACCATCAGGTAAGTCTCTATCAACCATTTCCAGACCCACCCATCAGCCTAGTAACTGTTTGTTTTTGCGTCTTAACACCTTGGCCCATGGAGGATTTTTTTGAGTATCATTTTCTAGAACATTAGTCTTTCTTAAGTGCCTTGAGCTTGTATGTTTGCTGCACTCGTTCCTCCATTGTAACGAATTTTATTTCTTTTCCAAATCAACAAAAGAACAAAAATCAAATATACCCCAAAAAGAGGATGGGAAAAAGTATTTTCAAGATTATGAGTGGCCCTTTGGATGAAGCACATCCGCTCAAGGCTTCATCCATCAGACTTTGGGATTTAGTAGACCTTAGGTAGCCTTGCTCAATATATTGAGTTGTGTCCTCCACCGCTTGGTTACTCTTCCAAACATATGGAGTTTAAGGCTCCTCGCCTTCAGACTTATGATTACCGGGATATAAGCTGTTCGAAGTCTTACCACTTGTCGTGTTATTGTCCAAGGGAATTTTGTTACTTAGCCTGAGCGCCTACCACTCTAGTTATGTCTCTTTGTCTGCATACCCGGCCATCCTCAACGCCCAATCAAGTCTTTGTTTGAAATCATGAAGCCTTCAACCATCATCAAGATTATCAAGTCCATAACCGACGAAACGTCGAAAACCTCTGGGTAGTGCGCTTGTACACTCATACACTCCTACCCAAGTTTTAGAAGACTTTGAAGTTGTTGCTCAAGCTCAGAAGCTGTCTGGGCCTGATGGCTTCTGAGAGATGGATACTTTCTATGCATATATTTCTGATTTCGAGATGAAGCCCACTGTAATGTTCGTGGCTACCTTTTATAGTTATCGGACATGGATCTACAGCAGTATTTGGATTGGTAGCCATGGTTCTAATTCTATCTTGAGCATGGTATGCCCACGGGAGAGAGACATTTGATATTTTTTGTGTGACCAAGACTCGATTCCTGATTCCTCGGCTCACTCATTCAACATATATCACATGCATTGGTAAAGAATTGGTAATGTATTTCAGCTAATTGATGCTCTTTGGACTCCTCACACATTAGGGGTATCCATATAACCCTAATTTGCACTATCCATGCTTACCTGCATCAGGCCAACTCATATACCCTCATTGTCAGCTAGCCGAATGTAATTCTTCACAAACCTCCTAAATTAAGTAACCCACGCTCTAACTCTATCACTGTTGGAATGTCGTAGGCTCTTCAGAGATCGCTTGGACACACACGCCTACTCATGCCTGTTGCTCTAACAACAAAGAAAAAATCAGAAAGCTCACGGGACGAAGATTTTGTCAAGCACTGAAACCTCTACCATGCATGGCTGAGTTCTAAAACCCACTCTTCTAGCCTATAAAAGGAGGTAGGGGTACTATTCAAAGAGGAAAATCATAGTAAAGAAACTCTCATGCAAATTGTCGAATCTGTTTTGTCCCAACCCCTTTAGCCTTCCTTCTCCTCAAGATTTAGGGACAACTAAGTAGCAATGCTTGGAGGACAGCAAAGAAGAGGAGGAGCCCAGATCGATCGAGGAACTGTAATGGCCTCTATAACTGTAATTTTTATATTGAGATTAATAAAAAAGATGCTTTTCCTTCAGTCCCAAATACATGAGCGTCCATATGTTTTATTTGACGTTTAATCTCAACCTCTAGTAGTATCAATATCATGCATGAAGTTTTGTCTCAACGCAGAGATCGCTTTTAAAGGAGCAACAAAGCCAGCAAGGGGATAAAGGCTCAATGGAGGATCTACTTCAACCGATGATAAAAAGGTTAGTTGATTCTTCCCATGTTTGCATGTGAAAAGGGTTTTAGGTTTGGGTAGAGGTTAAAAGTTATTTCTTAAGGGCTGCGATCTCAAGATGCAAGTTTAAGCCCCTATTGTTAGTCCTGTAGGGTAGAATAACCCCTACAAAAGATATCAGCTTTGCATTTTCTAGGTCTTCTCTGTGTTTGGTTCTCTTTTTAGATAATGGTTGGGATGGTCCGGGCCTGTGAGAAGTCGCATACAAAGAGGCTTTTACTCCTTTCATTGATGATGCTTGTACACCTACAAACATTAATTTTTCAAATATGAGGTCGATGAGTACCTCTCCTTCATAGACTCTTCTTAACTGTGTTCTTGGACACACTCGTGGTTGAATAAATCAGGTTTGAAGAGTGACTACTCAATGAAACTGGATGGATGGTGATAGCACAATGATCACTATGAAAAATCAACTAATCTACGAGCTCAAATAATCATGGTTGGAAAAGTGTTCTCGTTGCATGGCACAAAGGGATAAATAGATAACTCAGAAAAAAATCTCTTGCAACGGGTGAGAAACATTCATTAACTCAGTTTTTTCCATTACGACGTGGTCCAACGATATGGTGTCGAATCATAAATGTCTTTCTACCCATTAAGAGCGTCTATCTAACGATTATAATGTCCCCAACAGCTATATTGCTTCACCATGGCGAAGTGTCATGTGACTCTGTTCTGATATCCCTAATGTTCTACACTCTTTCCTCTGCAGTTCCCCTAGAACCTTCTCAGAACTTTTCGATCTTGGCTCTCTCTTACTTATCTTCCTAGCCTTCCTCCCAGTGAGCTTCATCTAGAATTCTCTTTTCATTCTTATTCTTATCTTCTTGGCATAGTAACTTTGTTACTGATATTCTTACCAAGATTCATGTGGTACACTTCTCTTTATCCTGCCAGGTGCTTCAACTGTGGAGTCTTTGTTCTTCCTACTTCTACATCCAAGTCTCTGGGTTTAAATAGCTTCACTCAGTTCTCTTTGTTCTTTAATCAAGTGTGTGTGATCTTCCTAGTCATGAAATATTTCAACCCTTGCTTCTTTTTCTTTAAGACTTATTCTTCTTTTCGTATGGCTTGATCTCTTCCAATCCAACGTTTCCCTAGTATTATAAATGGGGCTTGTTCCTACTAAATTTAACAATCCCAAATCTTCCTCCTGTCGTATTCCATGAGTTAATCATAGAGATCTATGAGATTTTCACATAGATTTATTACCAATCTAATTCCTCCCAATGAAGGAATCATAAAAGGCTCCCCTAAAAGTTCCCAAGTTATTTCTATCATGATATTGACTCAGAGCCATCCGTAACACACAACAACGTCGAAGTCCCCTATTCTTGCTTTTATGTGCTCTTTTTCTTTGAAGGTCTCCTCATAATTTGATATGTCTATGGTCATTCAAGGTTTGTTTTATTTGTAGTAATACCATTCTTTCCTGGTTTTTCCATAATATTATTTGCTTGACCCTTCATGTCTCTTGTCTCATATTCATTCTTTTCAACCTTAGAAATTATCATTCGAAATCTAAAACTTCATGGTCCATAGCTTTACAACAAAGACAACTAGATATTATACCAAGACATTCCTTAGCCAGATGTCCCAAAGATTCTCAGAATTAAATAGCAAGGGTTAACTTTCATGTTCTTCTAAATGATCCTCTACTCTTCAGAGTATCTACATGCACTAGGGTCATAGTAGCTAACTTACAAAAAAATATTTCTAGGATCCCGTGATCCATCACAGGTAGGTCCAAACATTCTTTCTATGCATAGTATAACATATCTTTCACTATTCCCTCTTATCAGATCTACTCATATCAAATTTTCTTTTCATCTAGTTGTGCCCCAATTTTCAAGCTAGGACAAAATTTATCAAACATTCCTAGATCCATATTTTGAAGAAAAAATTCCACTAATCTTACATATTCAAAGAAAGCACTCCAAGCTTCCATCTAAAAAATTTTCTACCTATTCTTACCTTTAAAAAAAAAACCACTCTGAGTTTACAGTGTCTTAATTCTTTTCTTTTGATCAGACTTCTTTTCTTAGCATAGAGCTTCATAATTCAAGTAGAGTACTGTGTACTAAGGCAACAGATCTACACACAGAGTTTCCATATTTCATGTTAGATCTTCGCACAAAGATACTTTTTTACTCAAATCTCAACAATCACAGTTTCGGCCTCTAAGAACGGAACCATTTATTGGCATTGTAGACCTGTGGTTCAACGCCACAATAGCACACCAACAAAACCATAAATACAGACCCTTTCAACAACACCTACAAAAAAGATGAAGTCTCACCTGTTGTATAGGGTGGTCATAGGACTCCAAAGTATTCCAGAACCTTAGTCATGGACAAAATATTTGATTGTAAATACCTAACAGTATAATCTTGAAGTTATATTTCATCAAGATAAACTAGAATCTACTTCTAAAGATAAAACCCCACTACATAGCATCGCAGATTCAACCCTTCGATCTATATTCAAGCTCTAAGCACATCACAAAGGTCATATCTAGCATTCATTTATATTATTAAGCATATAGAATCAATAGATCTATCCATCATTCATCTATATCAAAGCACTAAACAAATCACACATACATCAATACATCTATCAAAGCATAGAGCATAGAAACATAACATGTACATGGTTCACCCCCACCCACAAGGCCAAGCACATCCACCAACTCGCCTTCTCCACATTCGCTTAAACTTTACAAGCACCAAGCATCAAAACCCTACTCATAGACGTAAGATCTCAAGGCACCTATAGATCCTCCTTCCCCTAGTAGGTCTAAGAACAATGCAGCTTTAAAACAACTGCCATGCCAAAGCACCTCTACAATTGTTATTTAGCACTTAGCACACTTGCAAATCTTCGATCACATAGATCAAGATTTTCACTTACACATTGGCCCTTCTTACATTGCCTAGCTACTTCATTTATACATTACAAAATCAGGCTCCAAACATGGGTAAACCCATGGGTCGATTCCATACACCCATTACATAAGCCCATAAACCCAAAATCCCTAAAAGGGGCCAAGATTCAAGGACCGCTTCGCTTTTAATTCCACCTCACACCTCGGTCGGTCCCGCAAAAATAGGTCACATGACCCAAGAACTGCACTGGTCAAGGGCCAAATGCAATAGTTTGCCTTGTTTTATGGCCAAGATCCATTCAGATATTATTATAGAGCTAATTGTTCCAATTATGGATACCCAAAACTTGAGCCTAATAACATATAAATATATGTTCCACAAATATAGGTGCCATAGTGGACAAGAGGTAGAAAGTAATATTTGTAATTTGGGCCTTCTTCAAGCAGCTACACATCCAAAAGTCTTCCCATGTCCAGAAATAGTAAGGTCATGTGTACAAAACTTAGATGCCAATTGTCGAGGTCCACATGGAACAGAACATGGGAGCGTGTCAGGCATATTGTTTTGGAAGCATGTCATCGGGGAATGTATAACATCCCAGACCATTATTTGGAAGGGTATCAGCCAAACTGGGTAGGTAAGATGAGCAACTGAAAAAGACCAATTTTACTTAAGGACCGCCTGAGGGAAGGCTTGAGAAAATCCAATTATAAGGTAATAACCCAAGTAAGTTGTCAGGTTGCAGAATGTTTCGACGAGGACATTGTATGCTGCACAGTATTGTTATCCAAGTATTTTTTACTAAGGGTACCCCATCTACCCTTTTATGATTCCTTACCTGCAAGAGGTCGTGGTTAATGTCTATTCCTTTGATTAGGTTGCTTTTCTTTGAGTTCTTTGCGAGTAGGAGAAGGTCTTGGTGGGAAGGTCTTTCCCATGTGGGTAGGGAAGTCAGGTGGATAAGGTACAAGATATAAAAATAATACATATTTTTTTGGTTGGCCAGAGAATCTTGTTTTTATATAAGTGATTCAAATATCATGTAGTAAGTTTGGGAAAGGAAAATGTAACACCCTCGCTTCCCCAAATTGTAAATATAACCGACCGACAAGAACTATGGGGAACTCATAAATGTGAATATGTGATGTAAATGGACCTTGAGGAAAAGGTCAATGAATGAATGAATGGAATTTATTATGTGATTGTCGAGGGGGATGTGATAAAGAGACCACGATGGCTGGAGGGTTCGAAGGTGGCGCAACTTCCACCGAATTAATAATTGCATTTGGACTCCAATCGCCTGAGAACTAAAAAGTACTGCCTCAATTTAATGCCTTGTAGGCCGGCAGTTGATTATTTAATGAGGGATGGGAGGAACCACCTATCCAGAGTTCGCCAAGCCCGACAAATAGTTGGTATCACCACGCCACACGCAACCCGCAAGAGGATAAGGCGGGGTATAAGCTGCATTGTAGGGGCAGACGTGGAGGGGAGAACTCAATATGCGTAGTGAGTGATAGTGAGAGGAAGGATTGCAACCTTCGCCCGGTCATTGGCAAATAGAGACGCAATCTCACAACAATATGGTCTCAAATGGCGAGGGTAACCACTGAGTCGCTACTACTATGGAAACAAAGTAACCTCCTCGCCAGTTTGTATAATCCCCTGTGTTATTTCTCGAGCAAGTTTTCCTTTGGCTTCTTGAAATATATGCATTCTGATAATTATGCCTATAAGTTGTGAAACTATGAATGAATTCATTATAAGAATGTTTAGACAGGTTTGACTGCGAATAGTAGTTGTATATTTGTATGAAAGGACTACGTATGGATTATGTCCTAATGAATCATTATTTATGTATGTTGATCTAATTTAGACTTCACGCTTGGTTCTTGGGAGAATGACATCCTTATATACCTCTGCACACTCGAGTAAATCCCCTCATAGAAATACCTTCCTTGAAAGTCCATCAAGCACCAGGAAGGAGAAGATGAAGGCGTAAGAACTTAGTAAACCTGCACGAGGAGGAACAATTTCTCTTAAAACCCGAAGATGACAAAGAGATAAGGATGAAGTATTTGAATCGACGGACGAGATCCCGGCCTGGAGATTTCCAGGTATCATCACGACCAGCCGATCAAGGAAAAGATGGAAAGTTAAGTACCTTACCACCGATAGGTGTTGATCGATGGACAAGATTCCATCAGGAAATCTACGGTCACACACAAACATTAGATTAGTAGGAGAAAGTAAGGCATTAATAGCCCACCCCTTTGTTTCTATCTCGTGGCAATGGAGCTTAGGATCAGAGATCCCCTGCTATCCATGAGAGTATCCGACCATGGATCTTTCCATTTCCACAGTTGTGAAAGAATGCATGGGTAGGAACCATGAGTTGTCGACCAACCGAAAACCCAACCGCTAATCACAAGAGATTACCCATGTCGAATCTAGAATCACTAACGGATCTCGCTAAGAGATCGACCTCAGAAACCTCGATAGTTCTAAGTTGTCCTACTCCGAGAGGTGTCACGCCAAGAGGTTACCCATTTCAGAAATAGAAACTAACGGATTCCCGTTGATTAAGAGATCTGGACTTTTCATTGTGGAAACCCCGTGATAGATCTGGGTCGTCCGATCACCTGAGGCCAATGGTCAAGAGAGAGATTACACATTTTGGGAAATCAAGAATCGCTAGATCAGGAGTCCTGGCGACAATGGATCAGGACTTTCCTGGGTGAAAACCCCAGAGCAGCCGGACCGGCCCACCTATGGTAAGAGCAGAGATTACCCGCTTTGTGGATCTGATCTTCGAGTTCCACTGACAAAAACTTGGGTTTTTGCCTTGACAAATCCTGATCCATAACATCGAGAAAATAATGTATAAGCCCGGCGACGTATTGCATCTTCTGGAAATCTTAGGGTCCGTAACGACCGTCCGAAGTGAGGAAGAGATGCCAGTTTTAAGCCGGGGCACGAATGTGCATAAAGGTAATTAGCGAGCAGATCTGGATGACAAGAGTCCACCCGCCCATCTTCTCCATTGAGGATGCATTGCGAGCCCTCTAGCCATTCCGCTTCTCTTTAATGGGGAGGTCCTAATTGATGCTAAACCTTGAAATGGTCGAAGATTAATTCATCATGATCAACGACGCCCAAGTAGATTCCTAATCGCCTGCCATTCTACCTTAATGGGGTCCGGAATAGTGTGGGCGGTGAAGCGGGGCCTCTCCCGCCATGTCGAATTACCGTCGTCCCTCCCCTCGCCACCATTCCATCTTTAACCACGTGATGTGGCCTGTTTCATTAATGTTATCAACCTCAGGGAATTCATCCCTATTGGCTGGTCGCTATCCCAGTCGAGGTTCGGTGGTTTCGTGAGTCCAACCATTAGATAGACATCAGCCGAGGGCGCGGAAATACAAATAGGCACTATGTTTATTTGAACTGTGATCGACCATACAATTGAATGGAGAGAAAGAAGGAGCTAACTTGCGGCCGGTCCTCTATGGACCTTTAGGGTTCCCCGATTTGGCAGAGGACCTTCTAAAAACTGGATGAGGTAGTGGTGGTGTGGGACAAAGTGGTATCGTGAGCATGGTTATTAGCTGCTCATTCCGATTGGGCCTATGTACGAGTTGCATATAAGTCTGGCTTGAAACGCCCTATGAGAGTAACCCCTAACATAAATCTCTTGTCCAGATTGAAAACTTGGAAATGAGAACCTGACTATGTATGTATGTGAAAGAATTATAAATTATGCTGCAGATTATAAAATATATCTAACTCTTAACTAAAAATCAACGTTTGTCTTTTCAATAAGCGATGATCACCACGTGAATCTACGGTGACGCAGAGTATGGTGACTTCATCTCAAGAGGTGTGGGAGAAGGTCTACAACAGCATCTAAGATTCTGGACGAAAGAGCCATAGGAACCCTCCGGATCTAGCTGAGACTTTGAGGATTCTCATGGTTGAATTGCAGTTCAAGGCTTCCACAAATGAAAGGATGATGAAAGAACAAGAAAAGAAACTGAAATTAATGCAGTACTACTACAGAGCTTATCCGACCTACAATGACAAAGATGAACCTAAAGTGCAAAAAACATGGTCGTATCAATGGCCATACACCGAGAGAAGCACCCCAAGAAAGGTCCATCGCAGAGGTAAAGGACTAGTGCCACGATGATCTAATCGAGAAGGAAGTCGGTGATTCGTAAGGCTCTTCCACAGTTAAGACCGGGTTCCTATTCTCAAACAAAAGAAGAAAAGGACTCCAAGAGTCATAAATTTGAGGAATTCAAGAAGGCAAAACCACCCACCTTCGATGGAGATTTAATAAGGGGGGAAGAAGCAAAAGCTTAGATACTTGTCTTGAAGAAGTATTTCAGAGTTCATGATTTTTCATAAAATTTGAATGCCTGAGTGGCCACCTTCAACTGAATGGAAAGGCTTCCATCCAGAGGGAAGACCCAAGAATATGAAAGGTCCAAGGACCCGCCCCGAATGGTTTGAGAAATAATTTCCGTAAGAAGTATTTGCCTGAAGATATTTCGACGAAGCAAAGAGTTTTATGAACTCAAACTGGGCAACTCACTATAGAGGAATAAACAAATTCTAGAATTTTATTGAGAGATATGTACCCAGAAGGCGAGCATGCTAACGCCTACCGGCTACCCAAGGAATATCTAACCAAATTGAGTTGGATGAGCCAAAGACCTTAGAAGACACCGATGAGCAACATATTGTCATGAACAATATGGACATCTGGCAAAGTCTCGTGGAGACTGGAGACGTAAGAGGACCAAATGTAAAAGGGGATCAAACTCAGGATTTAAGAGAGCTACAAGAAGAACCCTGTGAATGAACTTCTTTCCAACCTGAGTGTACCCAAATGTATTTCCATCATCAAACACAGAATAAACTTTCCATTCCATACCAAGAAAGACTAATAACCCAAAAGAAAGAACCTCTAAAATGCTGTGGTTGCGGAGAAGAACATCTCCCGACCTGGCCCACACTCCACAAATGTGTAACAAATGGAAAGTTTATAACATGCGGTGAAGCTACCACTACCAATGATGTGGCAAGGAGTGTGCTACAAATGAATACGCCTTTGATAATAACTGCTTACCACCCAAGCTTCAATGGTGGAAATAGGAGGTATGATCTTCAACCATCCAGTAACCGCTTTTGATTGACCTCGGTTCAAATTTGAGTTATATAGCCCCTAAAGTTGTTGATAGATGTAAGCTACAGCCACGAAAGCAGTATTTGCCATGGTTGGTATAGTTAGCCACTGGCACTAAAAGAAAGGTGGTAGAGGCCATACCAAACAAGCCAGCTAATGTTAGTGAATTCCCACCTAAGAAACCCTTAACGCATTACCCCTAGGATCATATGACCGTTGATTAAGGACCTGTTCTTCCATAAAGCCAAACTAGACTATTACCATAAACCCAGGGAATGTGTGGAGAAGGAAAAGGATAACCCCTCTCCAAGGGATTCAGAACATTGTTTCAGTGAGACAAATATCAGCACCGCAAATGAGGAAGTATTGCTGACAAGGATGTCCCCTATATGCAATACAGTGTTGAAAACAACGGCTAAACCAAGCTCCGATGATCAAATTCCATCTAGAGACACAGATGTGTTTCCAGAAGAGGTATTGGGTCTACTTCTGAGAAGAGACATTGACTTCGATAGAGCTCAAGACTAGAGTGGTGCCTGGGTGGTTCCAGAAACACACCCTACTGATGAGCAATAACTGGAAGTTAGAACCAAATTACAATTGGAAATAAAATGATGGATAAGGTTATATTCTCAACCCAAATATGGTCCTGCAGGTATGGGGGAGCACTCCAAATTCGCTTAAGGAAAAGAAGGATGGCACCCTTAAACTATGTATACATTATAGACAACTCAATAAAGTAAACATAAATAACAAGTACCCCTTGCTCTAGGATCTTAAGGATCCATTCGATCACTTTGGGAGGTGCATCTATTTTCAAAGATTGACTTGAGGCTAGGATATCAAGTCTAAATTAAGGGGGGAAGACATCCATAAAATAGCTCGACACTCCAGATGGTAACTATGAGCTCAGGAAAAGCATTTAATAAACCAATGCCCCCCACTTTCATGTGCTTAATGAACAATGTACCTGAAATTTCTAGATAAATTTGTACTAGTTTTATTGATGACATATCTACTCTAAGAATAGAGAAGAACATGAAGAGCATCTTAGACTTGTGCTACAAGTGCTAAGAGAGCATCAACTCCTATGCTAAATTCAAGAAATGTGACCCTTCGTAAGCAACACCACTTCTGGGACATGTCTCCATTCCAAGGAAGGTAGCGATCCTCACAAGATCGGGTCTATCATGGAATGGCCTAACCCAAAGGATTTTTCCCGCATTAATTCCATCCCTTTGGCGGGACCACAGCTGACACTATAGGAGATTTATAAAAATATTTCCTCCAAGATTGGTTGTCCAATCAAAACCCTCCAGAAGAAGGGGACAAAAATTCTGTGGACACAAAGCAATGTAAAGAAAGATTTCAAACCTGAAACATTTACTAACCCACACACCCACGTTGAAAATCACGACCCAAGCCAACTTCCTCAGGTGTACTGGATGCCTATAAGGAAGGATTCTGAGGAGTCCTTATGCAAGAGCTGGTGTCGACCGCTATGAACTCCAAAAACTGAAATGAACAGGTCAATTATGGGCTCATGATCTAGAACCCATACCATAGTGCACTTAAAAAATGTGTGGAGGCATTACCTCCTAGGAAAAAAATTTGTACTCAATACGACAGATCATTGTGGATTAAGGTATTTGTTTGACCAACCTGCTTAATGCTAGACAAAGCAAATGGATGGCCCTCCTTAGCTAATTTGATTTTGGAAATCAAACACATAAAAGGGAAAAGAGAATAGGGTGGTCGGGTTCTACAGAAGCATGAAAATGATTCACCTAGTAGCAGTGAGTACCGTGAGATAGATGTCAAGAACAGAGTCAAATGCATAGGAGATAGATCCCTTCATTCAAACCATGACCTTATTCCTACAACAAGAACCCTCTAGAGTAAAATACGAAGGCTACCGATGACCAAGGAGGTCTTCTCACCTACAGATAGAATGTACATCCCAAATCGCGACTTGAAGGGTTCATCATGGATGAACTACATAAAGACCCTACACCGGTCACCCAAGATACCAAAATGATCACCGCCAATCTCAAAACAATTTTATTGGTCTGATTAAAGAAATACACATAGTAAAATATTTGGCCCAAGATAGAGTTCCAACATGTTAAAGTAGAACATTGACACCTAGCAAGACTATTACACCTTTACCCATCCTAACTTAAAATGGGGAAACCATCTCCATGGATTTTATCAATCGATTTTCACTAACTTCAACCAAACAATCGATGCCATTATATGGTGGATAAACCGAGCAAGTTCGCTCATTTCATCCCTATCAAATCAACTCGCAAAGGCGTATAGATATCGCCTGTGACATTCATGGTGAAAGAGGTGTTTCAATCGTGACGATGCCGAGAGATAATCTCCACAAAGACACAAAATTCCACCCTTTGGAAATCACCATATGCGTTTGGAGACCAAAGTTGTTTAGCACCGCCTATCACCCCTCAAACCGACTAATGCATTGAAAGAGTAAATCAAGTATTAGAGTATATATTAAGGATGCATGTAATGCATCAACCTGTGAAATGGGAAGACTACCTCGCCATTGGTAGACTCCCCATCCGCTACCAAGCATCCTTAAAGATATCCCTTCGAAATCTCTATGTAGGCCGTAATAATCTAACTCGAAAGTAATCCTGTAATAGGATTTCTTTTGGACCCTATCAAAGAAATGAAACAACAAGTGGCTCAGATAAAAAAAAAAGGAAGATCGCCTGTAACCGGCTGTAAAAGTTAAGGCATGATCAAAAGAGAACTTCAAAAGATTCAAAATGGGAGACCATGTATATCTCTCAATTAAGCTTCCGTAAGGAGTTCCTCAATGGGAGCTTGTGCCAAGTTGGCACCCCTACATTGTGCAGGGACCGACCCTTTGAGGTTCTAGATAGAGGGAACTCGAAGATCTACTAAAGACTTCCACCCATTTAAAGCAAATACTGTTTTCCATGTTTCATTATTGAAGAAATATGTACATGATGCTAATCATATAATTGACCTGGTCTCATGGATCCAGGTGGAACCGGAGGGAGAATTCTACCAAAACCCCAATGCACCGTAAAGAAACCCTTCCCATCGCAACTACTGTACGTCAATAAAAAGTAATACTTGGCCCGCATGAGGCTACATGGGAAATGGCGACGCCATGACGTGCATATCCCATTTGTTTCACTGCACATGCACCATGTTAGTAGATAAGAACATCGAGGACCCATGTTCCTTTTAAGGGGAGGGAATTGCAACACCATATTTCCCAAATTTTGGTAAATATAACCGGACCGGCTAAGAACCGCGGGCTTAACTCATAAGTATGAATATATGTGATGTAAATGGACCAGGAAAAGGTCAATGAATGTGAATAACATTTTAAACTTATTGCGACCCACGAGAGGATGTGTAGAAAAGAGACCACGATGGCGGTGGAGGGCACCTAGAAGGTTGGCATTAACTTCAATCGGTGAATTAATACCGTATTTGACCCACCGTCCGGAGAACCAAAAAGCGTTACCGGCCCCGGAATTTAATGCCTTGCGGTTGGCAGTTGATGCTTAATGAGGATGGAGGTGAACCACCATCCGTAGGATCCGCCAGCCCCATAAGCTAAGGGTAATCGCGGTACACACGCAACCCTCGCAAGAGGATACAAGGCATGGGTAGAAGTGATTATGAAGCGCACGCCGAGAACCGCAATATGTGTGAAAAGTGAGAGTGATAGCAGAGATAGATTGCAACCTTGCCCCCGTCATCGCAAACAGGACGCAGCCCTTACAGCATCGGGTCTCAGCCCCTGGCTAGTGCAATGGGAGTTGCTGCTTCCACGATTAGGTGGAAACGGCACCTCTCATAATTATAACCCCGGTGTTATTTCGAGCAAGGTTTGCCTTTGACATCTTGGAATATATGTAAGCTTACATTTATGATCATAAGCTATGAAAATAGTGAATGACTTCATTATAACAATGTCTGTATGGTATCTTGACTTAATAGTAGTTGTATATTTGAAGGAAAGGACTAATGTATGGCTTATGTCCTCAAGGAATCATATATTTATATGCTGTGACGATTCCACTCCAGACTTCACGCTCCTGCTCCTGAGAACTAATATCCTTTTATACCTCAGGTAGTACCCTGATTAATTCTCCCCATAGAAATACTTTCCTTGAAAGTCCATAAAGCACTGGGAAGGAGAAGATGAAGGCATAATACCTTAGTAAACCTACACAAAGAGGAACGATCCTCTTTAAAACCCGAGATGACAAAGAGATAAGGATGAAGTATCGACCAATCTGATGAGATCTCTTTGGGAGATCCGTGGTCACTCATGACCGTCAGACGGAGGAAGTCGAAAGTTAAGTACCTTACCTCGATAGTGTTGATCGGGATGGACAAGATTCCGTCAGGAAATCTGCGTTCACACCCGACCGTTAGATTGGTGGGAATAAGTAGGGTGTTGGATGCCTTACCCCTTTTGTTTTTGTGTCTTCGTGGGTAGCGAAGATCTTAGGACCGTAGATCCCTGGCGTCCAGAGAGACTGACTGCGGATCTTTTCCATCAGCCTGTGGAGTCGTGGAAGAATGTAACGAGTAGGGAACCACATGAGCCGGCTGATCTCGATCAAAACCCGACAACCGTTGATTCGCTAAGATTAATGCAGTATGCTCTGGAATCGAGAATTGGGATCGGGATTCGTGTTGACAAGAGATAGATACTTTCCATTGTGGAAATCTCGCGATAGATCTAAGTCGTCCGATTGACAGGCCACGTGTCAAGAGATTACCCATTTCGAAAAATCAGGAATCTAATCGAGATTCCTGTTGACAAGAGATCTGGACTTTCCATCGTGGGAGAACCCCTGATAGATCTGAACCGTCCGACGATGGAGGCCACGTGTTAAGAGATTACCCATTTTAGGAAATTCAACCGGCTGTAATCAGATTCCCTCTGTCTCACAAGAGATCGGGCCTTTCCATTGTGGAAACCCCGAAATAGACCTAGGCAGTCCGATTGATGGAGGCCACGCACCATGAGATCTCTCATTTTGGGAAATCAAGAATCGAGAACTCAAGAGCGTCCTAGCGAGCAGGGATCTGGACTCGCGGGAAACACCGGAGCAGTCGTGGACCATCCCATTTAAGGAGGTGACGGTTGAGAGATTACTCGCTTCGGATCGTGGATTTGGGAGTTCCGCTGACAAAAACTCGGGTTCTTTATTTGACAAATCTCGATCCATAAGGTCGAGACAATAGCATGTGGCTAAGACCATGTGGACGTATTACAGGATTTTTTCTCGAGAAATATTGTATCCAGAATCTAATCATTCCAATGAGAGGAAGAGATGCTGCCATACCAAGCACACATTAGGTATGTTTAACGACCGATGGCCGAGTCCACTGCCGTGATCTAACACCATGACGCACCGAGCCCCTGCCATTCCTTTAATGGAGGGTCCCAATTGACGCACAAAATTTAACCAACCGAGATTAATTCATCATGACTGTGGATTCCCCTGACCCCCTTATTAATTCTTTCCTTAATAGGGGTCCGTATTGCATGGCGGCAAAACCAGTCTCTTCAAGGTCGCACTACTGTGGTTCTCGCGGTCCCTCCGTGTCACGGTCCTCCCCTCGCCACCAGACTCCACTTAACCACGGCTGTGGCCCTCGCTTACTGGTCGTTATTGACCGAGGGAATTCATCCCTATTATCGGCTGCTATCCCCGGGTTTGGTTCGTTGGTTGTAGAGTCAACGACAGGATTGATACTATAGCTACTGAGGCTAAATAAATAGGCACTTCTATTTATTTGAACTGGTGATCGACTCACACCACCTCGGGAATAGAGAGAGAAAGAAGGAGTAGCTTACCGTCCCTCCATGGACCTTAGGGTTCTGGGATTTGGCAAAGGACCAAAAATCTGATTGTAGTGGCAGTATGACACGAAACCCCAATTTCTGGGCTTCTCCATACAATAAGGTAAAATTTGGTCAAGATATATCTATCCTTGAGCATGGTTGGAGGATAGGATTTTAGCACCCACTCAGTTGACCAGTACTGCTCAGTTAGGTTGGATTGTATAGGTTCATCTCTAGAGGAAATCAAACTAAACCTGAATTATATCTAACCCTGATTTATACCTCTAAGATCCCCACCTCTAATAGCCCTTATTTCTACCTAACCCTTCCTTATACCTATGGGTTAGATCGACTTCATCTTGGATTGGTCAAAAGGGAGGAGGTGAACTTAGGTCCATAAGAAAGTTTATCTCACTGACATTTGAAAAGAAAGGAAATTACCCTACCTAACCAATAAATTATGGGAAAATATAGATCGATCACTGGTGCTTGAAAAGAAAGGAAAGAACCCTGAAATCCTGCTATTGGGGATATACAATAAAATATTTCACAATATGGAGGAAATCAAGATGAGGATGAGGTTTTATGTAAATCCTGGCCATCCTATATTGGGTAAATATCGGGTTGGGGAAAGACCAGAACCAGACCTTGCAAACCACACACACTCGGGTTAGCTAGGAACACACTGAGTATAAATATGGTGGGGTTGGGTTGGAAAGGGAGTCACTAGTAAAATCCCTTCCTAATGAAATTATCCCAAGCTTCAAGTATGGAGGATGTGTGAATTTCATATCTTCTTGAGTGATGACTACACCCTACGACCTATAGAAAGAGAAATATAATGGTACTATTGGTTTCTTAGGTTGTGGGGGAGGAAAGACTTTTTCCATTTCCTTGATAAGATATGATTGCATGTCCATAATGGCTTTTACTTCCAACCAAGATTCTTTGTTAGCCAATCCTTCCTCAAAGGGTCTACTTTCATGTTCTTCCTAATCTCAACTATGGCAAAGTGGGCATTATACCTCTGCGGTTTGTCCAAGGGGAACTTCATCTCATCCAGGATCTTTGCATCTTCTTTCCCACCTATGGTACTCAAGAATGCATACCCCCCATTGTAATGGGGATCGGTTATACGACCCTTCTTATTAGATTTTATGAATTATTTCAGATCTACATGCAACAATTTCCTTGCCTAATAAACCCCAATATGAAAATTCTAGGGGTGAGGAGTTTGGGGAGCCTGTAGGGGCTATGTTTGATCCATATAAACTAATTACTATCAAATATTCTCCCAAAAACCAATCAAATTTATGTTGTTCAGTCACCCATAAGTATGTTATGATTTCCTCGGGCACCCATGGTTGCAATTTCCCTGCGATAATAGAATATGTCATATACATTAATTTTTTTATTTAACCAAAGAGGGAGGAGTTTTCTCATTCTTTATTACCTAAGGAATCCAATCTATGCATCTGGTGAGTTTATTGTATTTTGAAAGATGCTAGATATACCAGTTATGAATCAGAAGATGTCCTGGTCCATCTGTGGAAAAGAAGCCAACCAACATACATAGGTATTATTCTCTTCCAGAAACATGGTTAGTTCAATATTCTTCCCACTATTTGGATTGATGCATTAGCCAAAAAATGGAATGGTATAATCAATTATATCAAATAGATATTGTCAACCCAAGAAAAGAGGGGAACAACTTGAATGAAAGCAACCAGGCATTTGTAACTCCCAATAAACCTTATTCCTTTTCCCCAACGAACGTAGCGGAGAAGAACTCAACCATCTTATTTTCTATTATAGGGAATAATACAAAACCAAACCATAGAATTGTTATTTCTCGATGACCTTGATCACCGTCAGGGGAAATGTGGTTATCGAGAAGTATCCTATCGCTCTCCTCTCTTTGTTCGGTTGTATCCTGTTCCCATCCATTCCATTGTTCGCATATGTTGTAGAAAGCAGTGGATAATACACTTCCCCATCTATTCTGGGGGATTATTAAAAAATCCCCTTGAAATGAAGATAAATGTGTTGCATCCACGATAAAGTGAAAATGATCCAATGAGCAAGCATGGCCACTCACCTAACTCCAATAATATTCAACATTTTTCAAAAATAAGAATAATAACATAAAAAGGACCTCCCCCTTTATTCTTGTCTAGCGAGTTCTAAAATGTCGTGATTTAATGTAATCAAAGAGGATCTGCTTCGTCCAGTTGTGTATCTTTGGATTATGCCCCCTAGTTCCACGGTTCCAATAGGTAGATCGATTGCTTACTCCAAGACACATGAAAAATCCCTAAAGCAGGAAATCCCAAGAAATCCATTTTAGAGAGAGCACAGAAACCAATGATGATGGATGATGCACCAATTGCAATTCAAATAACTTTCCGAAATAGATGATCTCTACCCATGAGCAGTCCCATCCAGAGAGAGATTCCCCCTGAGCATGATGTTCCAGCTCTTACGTGACTGTAATGTCCCCTTTTGGAAAAAATTAAATATTTAATTAATTATTTCATTATGTTGCCTAAAGTTAAATTTGGAAACCACATTTAATGAATTATTATTTAATTTTAAGTGGCTTAACTAAAATAATACTATTGTCACTTGACAATAAAGTGTTAGAAGCTTTGAGAAGTTTGGGTTAGATCTCTCTAGAAAGATTCACGGAGCCTTAAAAATGAGAGGAGACCAAGTCATTTGGAAAAATTGGATTTTGGATCATTTTCTTGTGGAGTGTTGGGTGAGGCATGATTTTCATTAGGGTTTTGCCAAAAACCTTCCATTGTAGTTTAGTTTCAGTGGTGGAGACTATCCACCCTATTTAAACAAAGAGGGGAATCCATACAGGGTTCCCATTGGAGCTTCAATCCAGTTTCATCTTTGGTGTTATGTTTGGAGAGATCAAGCATTGTTCCATATTAATATTGATATTATTTCATTTTCATCGCAGCCATCTTATAAAGTTGTGTAATTCTCCATAAAGTTGTATCATTTAGTGATCATGTACAATAAAATTCCTAATATTATTTTACAAATTAAACCCTAGCTCTCTTTATATAAGGGATCTTATAGTGGTATCAGAATGATCTTGTGGAGGCTACCAAAGGGCTATCATCAAGGTTATTTCTGAATAACATAAATCATTCAAATTTCTTCCTCGTGTTTCATTGATAGTTAAGATCTATTTAGTAGTTGTGATTTCCTTTAATTGTGATTGAGTTTCGAGATTCACGGTGTTAGCTGAGTTTGGATTTCCAAAAGGACGTCGACTTGCTTGAGGAAGTCGAGTTATGTGTATGTTGGGTCTATATCTCATTTGGGTTGAGCTATTTCTTAAAACACAAAAGTTTTGAGTGTGAGGACCGATTTCTTCAGGAGAAACGTGGGTCTGTCTTTGTTGGACAGTTTCATCAGCTTGGTGCACTTTTGTAATTGAGAGGCCGAGTTACCCTTATTACAACAGAGTTTTTCAATAGGTTGGAGTCTATGAATATGTAGGGAGCTACTCATTGAATAAGAGGCCATACCTTCACGTTGGGCCAGATGGGCCAGAGATATTCATAACAGGTCCGTCATTAGAGATTGAGTGCAATATCTATGTGAGTCGATAGAGTTTGGGTGCTTTGAGGGGTGATTTTTGGGTATTGTTTCCTTCCAGCAAACCAGATACTCTTCGTTGGAATGTATCAACCAAAATATGTGAGTTATCCCTGATATTGTCTTCCAATTATTTGTTGATAATTAAATAAAGTTATCTCTACTGAGTTTCCATACATTTATCAGTGTGAACATTAGAAACTGTTTGCACTGAGTTTAATGTTGGGTCGATTCCTTCACTGTATGGGACGAGTTTCACTGTGGTAGCGAGTTCTTCCCTTGTTGGTTATTCATTGCAGTGAGAAGAATCTGAGATTGGAAGTCTGAACAGAGGGAGATTGGAGGAACCCATGTATACAGAAAGGGTGAGTTTCTTGTCCTTGGTATTGCCTCTTAGTTGTTGGCATGATTTTCATTCGGTGAAGACAAATTTATATGTTTTGTGGCTGAGATATATGTTTGTGGTTGAGTTCTTTCTTAGCAATTGGGTTTCCCTCATTTTGGGACGAGTTTACTCCCTTGGAAGGGAAAATTTCTCTTGTTGGACGAGTTACCCTCTTGTTGGGTCGAGCTAAGATGATAGAGGTTGATTTATTTCATTGGGGGGTTGAGTTCCCACCGTTGGGACACCATTGGGTCTTGAAATGGTTGGCATACTTTTATTTGATGTTATTATGCATAGCTAGCTGTAGCTAAGGAATTTTACAATCTATCATTCAAGGAATTCAATAAGGAAATCCATTGTTGGTCGAGTATATCATTGTTGGGGTCGAGTTGATTGCTATAGAGGCCGAGTCTTCAGTTCTGGGCGGATTTAGAGTCGTGGAAGGCAAGATCTTCTTGCTAGTCGAACTGCCTCATCTTTGGGGTCGAGTTTTACCTTCATGTGGCTGAATTTAATGTGCC
>SNQJ01S0154248.1:0-22629 GCA_010110895.2 Picea sitchensis
TTTTCACTGTAGAGCCTCAATCTATCTCTGACATTACTTTTGTTTTTCAAGATTGTCAAGGTCTCTATAGTAAATATCAATCACATTTTCAGCAATGGCCTTTTCACTTTGCAGTTCTGAGTCTACGAGCAAAAGGTCAAGCTGCGCTTTTCACTGTCCTAACGAGCAGTCAAGCAATCAACTGGTCTCAGAATCTACTTGATTGGCTTCAATGGAATTTTTGTATTATTTGATTTAACAAAATGAGTAGTAGCATAGGGTAGGTAGGAGAATGTGAATAAGCTCAGCATTCTGAGCATCTCTTTTTCAGCAGTGTTCATTTGATTTATTTTCAGTTGCAAGATCAAAATAGGTATAGGTTGCAGAATAAGATTTTGGGATCAGCCCAATGGATAAAGCACCGGTCTGCATGTTCAGAGGTTTGTGGTTCTTGACACCTCCAAAAAGAGCTGCCATCCCCAGGTGGAGCCACTGTTATAACCCTATAATTCATAGGATCATCTGTTGACTGGAAATTTTTCACCCTGGGTGTTAGGGTTTGCAAATAATATTTCATCTCTGCAAATTATTTTCAAGGGAAACAGTGCACAAAATTCACATAATGCACTTATCCTAAGTTTTGGAGCAAATATGACTTTGTGATCACAGAGTAAAGATAACACATAAATGAATGGTGGAGAGGCTGGTGTATAGATCTATGGTTCAGATTGAATTCCGGACCCCCCTGAACTTTCTGCCTTTAACGGTGGGGGGTATCCGTAATGGTTATTAAAAAGTGTGCACTGATCTATGGTCATCATGGAAGCACGCAAATGGACAGTCTACAGATGATTTCGGACCCCCTCGAACTTTCTGCCTTTAACGGTGGGGGGGGGGGTCCATAATGAGGCGGGTTTTTCAGCGGGCCCTGTCCCATGTGTCATCCATCCNNNCTACCATACCGCTCCTGCATCGTGATGTCAGCCTCCATTATCCCGCCATCTCACCTGTCCATGAATAAACAAACTTAGGATAAAACGTTAGGTTAATAGTTATGATTAAACCTATTAATAATAATAAATAAATTATTAATTAATTAAAAATTGAGTTAACATGTTAGTAATTAATCAATTGTTAATTAATTAAGTTAATATTAATACCTAAGTTAGTAGTTAGGTTAGAATTTAATTAATTTAAATTAATTAAAAAACAATATAAAAATATAAAACATATTATATAATAAACAAAAAAAACAAAATGTAATAAAACAAAATATTAAAAAATTTAAAACAAACAAAAAATAAACAAAAATGTAAAACATATTAAATACAAAAAACAATAATAAAAAACAAAACATTAAAAAAAAAAATATAAAACATAAAACATATAAAACATAAAACAAAACGTAAAAACAAAAAACATATATTAAAAAATATTAAAAAACAAACACTTAAAAACCTACTATCCTAAGTATACCCCCTCACTCCCGCTCATCTCTACCCCACGTACGTCATTCATACATCAAAGCCCATCCAAATCCACGCATCTTATAAAACCTCACGCCCCCCATCCATTTCACATTTAATAAAATCAACGGACAACAAAAATTCCGGACCCCCCCTCACTATCCGAAATTTAACGAGAGGGGGGGTGCGGAATAATGGTTTTGAAAAACCACCCCCCCTCCATGTGGCGTATTCCTATTCCTTCGGACCCCCCCCCAAAACCGCTTACCACCTCAGGGGGGGGGGTCCGGAATACCACCCAGCGTGAAAAAAACCACTTTTTCATATTTTTGCCATTTTTTGCCTGTTTCACCATGTGTTCGTCCGAGGCATTTTCTGGGAAAAAAAAGATGGATTTTAAAAATCCGAGAGAGGTTTTTTCTAAGCATGGGCTGAGGAGAAAAAACCTCTCTTATTTTTTTCAATGGAGCTACGAGCAGGGAGAATCAAATCCATCTTCGAGGCCCTTTTGTTTTCCAGATTTCCACTTTTCTGTTACAGTCCCGATCTTGCAGTAGCTGTTACGGCCACCTGGAGACGAATTTGGCGAAAACGAAGGATTTTTTTGTCCAGCACATGCCCATATAAAATAACCTCCTTCATTTTTCACCCATGTTTCATCGTTGAAGAGAAAACCATGTCTGTTTGGACCCCTTTTTCGCAGAAAACCGGTCCGTCTTTTATGGCATACAAGACCCAAATTCCGCCAGAATGAATGAAGCAGATCCATGATTCGAGGCAGCAGCTGAGGAAGATCAGGGAGAATATGGTAGCTCAACTGGGGGGAATTTAAATTCTCCAGACAAATGGCAAAGTCTTTCTGCATTTCAGGCAGAGGTTTAAACACAATTTCCCCTAGTTGGTAGCAAATCTCCAACAACCTCAAGCATTCGACTGACTCTGCATTTATCTTTTGATGCTGTTAGAGTGAATTCGCCAGCAAAACTTAACAAACCTCCAGTGTTCCAGATGTCAAGCAGCAGTTACCAAATCAACTTTTCTTGGACTTGTTATTTTATTTGTTTTAGGAGACAGCCTACAGGTGTCATAGAATTGTTGTAACTGCTTTTCTATTTTTAGAAAGCAGAGTAATGAGCTCAAGTCCAGGAGAAGGCTGAATGATTTTTCTTATTTATACACATGTAAAAGAAAAATAGGGGGTTGGACCTGTGAGGTTCCTTGCTGGATTGTGGGCTGTGTTTGGCCAGAGAACTTTCTCTGTAATCATTAAAAGACTGATCAGTAAAGGACGTGCTTTTTATAGGATTCATGTGCGGATGTGTTGGTGGCGTTCTTTCTCTGTTGTGTATTTTCCTGTCATCTTTTCATTTGTTGTCAATCCTTATTATTAGAAGAAGATTAAAAGAGAAGAATTTATTAGCAAATACTCTGCATCTGATCTTGTGATAATCTTTATGTTTTCTTCTGAAAGCCCAGTTTAGGAATTCTTAGTTGCTCCTTTGCTTGGCTTTTTCCTCCCCTTTTTCTTCCTCAAACTGACACCATAAAAACTTAATTCGATCCAACATTACTGCTACCTTGCCCTGTGAAAGAGCTTTGTCTAGATTTGAGAATGAATCACATATTCAAGTGCAGACCCCATTTGCCCAATGGCCCTCCTTGTTGTTCCAAAACAACCATTTAAAAACCCCAACCTCACACTTGCATAACTAGTCTAATACCTATTAAAACAAAGCTATATTAGACAGAGAGATTCCTCTATGAGTCTTGGAGGGCTAGATCCAAGACTCGAAGTGGTTTTGATGTTGCCTCTGTGACTGCCTTACAACCTTGGGAAAATTACAGAGTGCTAACATGCACCTTGGACTAGACTATGTTGATGTTGATTGTGGGCCATGGTTATCTTAGGATGCCATTTCCCTTATGGAGGCATAGCCCCTGCTCGGGGTGGTACGTTGTTGAGAGTTATCAATAGTGAGATCTAAGGTTGGGTGGAACATCGTGGATATACAACCATTTTCTGCTTCAATGAGGTTTAATTGAAGCATGTAATAAGGAACAATGAGCTGAATTATTTCCTAAAACAACTCCATGAAATAGAGCAATTGACTTCCAGCTGCAGTATGAGTACACGAATTGGTGCTAGAAAGTAGAGCACCAGATGGATAACAAGCTTCCAATAGTTAAAGATTGGATATTTTAAAGAATTTGAATGGTACATGGTATATAATGCATTGAGGACAGTGCATAAATAAGGGGAGGGGATTGTAATATCCCTAGATCGAACCCCAACTGTAAATGTAATAATGTACTTAAGCTGGTGAGATGTTTTATATATTTTTTGCATGCATCTTTCATGGCATAGTGCACACATGTACTGCACAGAGAAATGATGAAGTGTTCACATTCCAGGATACCACGCGGAACAACTTTACCACGCACGATTTTGAGGCCAAGGAGCCTTTGTGTGTATGTTATGTTTTTTTAGGCTGGTGAGCCAGTTATTATAAGCTAGGATGATTATGTTTTGTATTAGGCCAGAGAGCCTAGATTCTAATGGCCAAAGTGCCTATTTATGTATATGTCCTATAATTAATATAAAATACATCGCTGCGCGCAGACCGACTATGATAAAAGAGTATTGGGGAATAAACTCCACTAGTTAGGGAAAGGGTGGGGGATAAAAGTCAAGTAAAAGGGCTAAGTTAGGGAGATTAACCCAAAAAGAAATATTATATAATATTTCTTAAAAGTATAAAGTATGGATAATTATTTTATCCTAAGTTCTAATGTTGGGTACAAGTGGGCCAAAGTAGCTCCCAACATGACAAGTGTTAGGTTGGGAACATGCATACATATTGTTGGGACTTAGTTCATTTTCCCATTGATTTCTTCCATCATTCATTCATCCAGTGAATTATCCATGACCATTCACTCATGCAGTCAACCATCCTCCATAGTTCCTATCATTTTATCTGAACCGGTATCCATAACCATACCTGTTTGTGTTGATGGTTAGCTTGGAAGTTGGACTGAAGAAGCGGGTTGTCAGGCCCATGGGATATTGAAGAGGCAGGTTGTCAAGCCCATGAGCAATTCTCTGGGTGAGAGAATTGTTGGGAATTTATTTCCTGAAGGTGCTAAACTACAGGTGCAGGGCTTTGAGACTTCCTGTCTGACTTGTTACTAAAGCCCGGAAAGGAAGTGGGGCATCCGAAGGAATATTGAGCAGAGAAGGGGCACACTTCCTGGGGTGGGACAAGAATGTGGGGAATGAGAGACTATAGGATGTTATTTTGAGTAGGCACCTCTGACAGAGTCTTTCCTATTGTCTATGAGCCATTAGCCTGGTTAGGAATCCCTTTACCTGAGTGGAGTTTAGTCCCAGCTCAGGGGTGACCCACTGCTGAGAGTGATGAGAAGTGTGGTATAAGGATGGGAGGTTCGTGGAAGGTCTACATGTAGTTGGTGATATTCTTACCAAGATAAGTGCCAATTGTGCGATAAATTTACACGTTGCATTATTATTTACGTGTTCAGTTTTATGGGTTTATTCTATGTGTGGTTATAACTGTTTGTATGTTTATGGGTATTAGATGCATATGTTTCATGTCTATGTTTACTATTATTTCAGTATGAATTCATGCATTTACAGATGTATTTGTCTTTTTACATTTCATATATATATATATATATATTTCCGCAGGAGTTCTATATGTATATATTTTAATTGCATGCAATTCGAAAAAATGATGTGGCATAACTCAGTGGGATGTTGGGTATGTTACAGTATGTTCCGAAGAGAGAATAAGAACATTCTCTGCAGTAGAGTGGCCTGACATGGGTGACCGGGGACGTTAAAAAAATACATAACAACAGCAAAATCACAATTTCCAGCCAAGAAAAATCCACTTACAATGCACTAAAACAATCCCAAAATATGCCTCATAATCTGTGCCAAATTGTTGGCCCTTGACTAGGTTTTGTGGAAATGTTGGTCGTGTTTGACCAATTTTGGAGCTTCAATAGACTGGTCGAAGATGGAGCTCCCAGGCAAAGCAGAGATTATGGGATCTCACCCTTTTTGCGGTCTTTTTGGGTTTTAGGGTTTATGTAATGGGTATGGGATGTCGGCCCATGGGTTAACCCATGTTTAGGCCCCTTTTGTAATGTATAAATAAGTGGCTAAGTGATGTAAGAGGTCTGATTTTGCTAAGTGCAATTTCAATCTATGTGATTGTATTGATACTTGGCTTAATGCATGAGTAGTTGTCTTTGTGCAAGAACTGTGTTAAGACTTGCAGAGCTAAGTGCAAGTGATTGTAAGAGACTGTGTAAGGCTTTGTGTTATTCAGAAGTAGGATTTTTTCCTTGACCTAACTCGGGGAAGCAGGATCTAGTGAGGTGCACGCAGATCTCATGTCCTATGCGAAGTTGGATTTGTGGCTTAGTGCATGTAAGAAGATTGGAAGAGACTAATAAAGAAGAGAAGAGTTGGTGGACATAGCCCCACATTGGGATGAACCACGTATATCCTGTGTCGATGTGCTTTGTGATATATTGTTCATGTTGTTTATGTATTTAATTGCTCAGTGTAATGATCTTGATGTATAATAGGTAGATCCATTGATGCTTAGTGCTTTATACATGAATGAATGTTAGATCTCCTATGATGCTATGTGATGAGTGGTTGGATGTGCTTGATCTTGGTTGTTACTATGCCGATCTGTAATAAGGGTTTAATCTGTGATGTGAATAAGAGTTAAAGACTAAAGAATGTTATTGGATAAGTTCTCTGTTAAGTATTGTGATCATAGATCTGTGTCCCAGCTAGGTTGTAGACACTTGAGTCTTGCAACCCCCCTTGCCTCTACCTTGGGTGAGACTTCATCTGCTTCACAGGTGTTTTCGGAAGGGTCGGTAGTTAGGGTTTTGTTGGTGCATTGTTGAAGCATTGAAACCTGGGTCTGCCCCTCTGCCAACAAATGGTTCTGTTGCCAGGACCTGAAACTTTGATTGTTATGAACTAAAGAAAAGAGAAATCTTTGTGCATAGATCTATTGTTGTAGTGCACAGTAGTCTACTTAACTTGCGAAGCTCTGTGCTAAGAAAGGAACCTGATCTAAAGAAAAGAGGTAAAATCTTAATGCTTTGTGCTCTGATGAGGGTAAGATAAGTGGAAATTTTTGTTTCGGAACCATGAATCTAGGTATGCTTGATAGATTTTGTCCTAGTCAAAAAACTAGGGCACAACTAGAAGAAAGAAAAGTTGATTTGAATAGATATGATAGAAATAGTGAAAGATATGTTATTCCTATGCATAGAAAGAATTTTTGGACTAATAAGTGGATGCAGGAACCTAGAAAGAATTTTTGCAGATTGCAAGTCTAGTACTGTGATCCTAGTGTGCAGTACAAGAAAGGTTGGGAATCTTTTAAAAGAAAGAGAGGATTGACATTATGTTATAATTGCAGAAGACTAGGACATCTTGCTAAGGAATTCCCTGTTATAGGTCCTATTTGTCTTTGTTGTAAATTTGTTGGTCATGAGGTTTTGGATTTCCCTAGAATGATTGCTAAAGTTGAAAAGATGAACTTGAGCCAAGAAAACTATGAAGAAGGTCAAGAAACTAAGGATATGTTAGAAAACCAGAAAGAATGAGAGACCCTATTATTACAGATGAAAGAAACATTGAATGATCACAGAGACATCAGTTTACCAGAGGTCTTAAAAGAGAAGCAGTGTATAGAAACAAGAATAGGAGACTTCGACATAGAATGTGTTCTGGATGAGGAAACACAGGTGAATATCATGCCAGAAAGCACTTGGGAAATTTTGGGAAAGCCTGCTATGGTTCCTTCATTGGGAGGGTTAGGATTGTTTAAAGGAAAGTTGATAACCCTATGTGAAAGACTTACTCATGTACCTACGATTTCCCATGGAACATCGACATAAGAAGAATTTGAGGTCATTAAGTTTGTTGAGAACAATGCTCCTTTTGCACTTTTTCTAGGAATGACCTGGATTGAGAAAGATCATATCCGAAGGAAAGAAGAGGAAGAAGTTGCAAAACAGAAAGACCAAGAATTAAGGGAATTTTTAGCCAAGAAAATAGAGCGACTAATAGAAGAATAGGAGGACCAGTCGAAGAAGAAGACGGTTGTCAAGGTTGGAAGAACGTAAGAAGGCTTACAGAACCTGTCCATGCAGGAGAGAAGAACACCTACCCTAGAAGAAGTAAGAGAAGAGGTACTACACTCGAACCCTTTGAAAGACCCTCAACATTGTGAAGTACCTTTACTAGGAGAAAATACAAATAAGAATGGAAAGAGGAACCTAGAGACTCAGATCATAGGAAAGAAGGCCATAAATCTTAGTAAGAGGAAAGCAAAGTTAGAAAAACTGCAGGAAGTTCCAGAGAGGACTTCACTGATAGGAAGAATTATGGAATGCTCGCGCTACATAGATACTTGACAAAGACGACTGGGAAGAAGCCTAAGATAGTTCCCTAGACATGGATCAAGGATATCATGAGGTCAACTATCTTAAATGTGATGAAGATACCACACTTCGACAGACATCAGGAGGTTAACATGTGTGTTAAACTCCTCCCGTCGTGCTTCCATGGTAGGTACTTGTGGTTGGATAGGCGCATCACTATGGATCTGACGGTGATCCACCTCATTACTAGAGTAAGCAAGTAGGGACTAGACCCTCAGAAATTCTACCTAGGGAAGGTTGCAGATCGCTCCCTGGTGCAACGAATAAAGGAGGCGTATGGCGATGTAGAGAAAGGGAAGCGAGGCTACAAGGTAGCCTCCATCCAAGATGGTGTAGTGCACCTAGCTTTTCAGTTGATAGAGGGCAATATTGTCAGGAAGAACAGACCGACACAAGTAATGAGGTTCGTTGTCAACCTCATAGGGAAGTGCATTGAAGGGATCCAGATGAACTGGGTGAGCTACCTCGTCAATGAGTTGGAGAAGGACTATCGTGAAGCGCAGGACCAAGGTTATGAATTCCACTTCAGTTCACTATTGATTCTTATAGCATTTGTCGCTTGGGAGATGCCAGAGGGAGCAAAATTCCCTGAAGTCAAGCCATACGAACCACTAGCCGTGAGGTTCACCACCTTGTGGTATTCAAGTGATATGGAGAAGTAGTGGCAGTCAAACATTGTCTTCCACACTTACTACTTACAACTCACGCAGGCCATTAAATCTTTCCCCCAAATGACGCCGAATACACTCCATCGGTTTAGGCCATTAGCAAATTTTTACGTAGACCGAAACTTCATATATATCACCACACGTGGGGATGTAAGCAAGGAGGATATGCAGTCATACTACAAGCTGACCGAGGAAGATATGGAGGAAATAACCAAGGAATGGACTACATAATTCCTTGTACCAGTCAAGAAGACAAAACTCTCTGACCCTGACATCATCGGAAGTCCTTTGGTCACCTAAGAAGAGTATGATGGATCGAGCAATTCTAAGAAGAAGAATAAGAAGGAAGAAGTGTAGGACATAAACAACGCACCGAAGGAAACTGCATCTGATTCACCTGGAGGAGGAGGAGCTGACGAAGTAAATCAAGAGGAGGAAGGGGAAGAAGACAAGTAGGAAAAGTGAAAAGTAACACCACCAAAGGATTCCCTTACAGAGGATGAGACTTCAAAGAAAAGAAATCTTTCTCCAAAGAAACCCTCAGCACGAAAGAAGAGCCTCACGAATAATCCTCAGTCACATAATGTGCTCACAGTGGATGATATTGACCTCATCATCACAGCTATAGCAGATACTTCGGAGGATATCTTGTAGCGAAATGAAGCAAAGTAGAAAATGATGTATGACAGAATCAAGGTAGATATTAAAGGGGTACAACAAGATCTCTATTCGAACCGCGTAGTGTCTACTACGCCATCGTCATCAGAAGGTATAGAATTGGGGGATGAGCCTACCCAACTACGCAGATTAGCAGATGTGTCAGAGGCTCACCTTCAACGAGTACAGGAAGTAAAAGAATAGGCCACAAAGGCCTTGAAGCAAGAAAAGGAGGAATACCTAGAGAAACTTCATGTTACACAGCAAGACAAAGAAGACATTAGAGCGAAGTTCGAGGAGGACATAGAGCAGATCCAGAGAGAAAAAGACCAGTTGCTCACGGAGCAGACTGCGGTCAAAGAGGCAGTGGCTAGAGAACTTTTCTCTATGTTGGGCTTGGCCCAAATGGAAGATGGGACAACTAAGACCCAAGTAGGCAAGCTCGTTGAGGCCATTCAGCAACTTCAAGCAAGAGTAGTCGAGTTAGAACTGTAAGCAGTGTCGAGCACTCCATAAGAAGTGCGAGACCAGAGGGAAGAAACTACCAAGAGAGCAGTAGAAAGAATCAAGGCGTTGGCTTTGTAATGTAAGAAACTAAGAAGTCAAAGTGTGCAGACCTATGAGCGCCCTACAAAAGACCCAAAATTGAGAACATTGGAGGCACAGCTCTAGGAAGCAAAGCAACAAGCATCGATTGTGCAAGTTCAACTGAACCAGCTTACGGTCGTTGAGAAGATGAAAAGGTTGCAGGAGCAGAGCGTAGTTCAGTAGCAGGGCACTACCATCCAGAGAAGGATGATGGAGGTGACACAATGACTATAGCTGGTGCAGGACAAAGCCTGCACATTCTTTGAAGAGATTGAGGGAGTGCCCAGGCAAAGTGAAGATCATGGGATATCGACCTTTTTGTGGGATTTTTGGATTTTAAGGTTTATGTAATGGGTATGGAATGTCGGCCCATGGGTTTACCCATGTTTAGGCCTTGTTATCCCCACTTTTAGGGATAACTAGGAGATCATGTCTCGAGGACCATAGGTCCTAGACATGGAGTACCCAGAGAAGGATTAACTTTAGCATGGCCCTAGAGGGCCCACCTTTTCTTTTTTCCAACACCCTTACCCTATCAACAACAACATCCATCACCATCGACTTGGTTTTGTGTCAGATATGGTTCTTGCTCCATGAGGTAATTGGTCCAGGTATCATGGTATGCGTCATTTTGATCATCAAGACCCTTGAATATGTGCATCTGATTCCTTTTGTTTCTAACAATGCTTGGATCTTACATTTTCCCACTTGATTATGTCTGGGGGAATTGACAAGGTGCCCTACTAAGCCTGTGTCTGTAGGTTTTCGTTTTCCATTGGAGGTACTTTTGAAAATCCATCATCCACTCCCATCACAACACTTTTCATCTTATTTCCCGCTTGCCTATCCCATTCCATTTGTTTAGGCAATGGGTTGGCCTACTTTCAGGACTACACCTTATCTCGTGGGAAGAATGGGATAAAGGCCCAAAAGGTAAAATCAAGTTGGTAAAAGATAAAAGCCTAAGAACAAACCTCGAGATGCTTCACCCAAGGATCCCCGAGAAACCAATAAAGGGCTTCTCATCAAGAAACAAGAGGGACCTAGAAAAATAATAAAACAAGACCTAGTCAGAGGATAAGGGGTCTCATCACGAGGCAACCTATTAGGTCCATGGGTACCTAGAAATATGACATTACCACCAACTGGTTACCACGCCAAGGTAGTGACCTTTGGTTACATGGCTAAGGGAAAGGGGGTCTCATCACTAGCCAACCTTCTCATTTTTGTGAAAGTACTTGTGAGTAACACTGTCACCACTGGTCACCACGCCAGGGAAGTGTTCCCTGATTAGCTCTTAAAGAAATAAGAATAAAGGAATAAAAGAATAAAAATAAAAGGCATGAATGGGCTTGGAAAAATTGCATCCGGGACAAGTACAACTCGCCTTCTACAAAGGCACCCATAGGTAAATCTTATCATCCTCTGCCCCCCATTGCACCCACCTACCTGGACATCCCTTGACCACATCACCTACTTACATGTCTTAGATGAGGTCTCTTCCAGAAAATTTCCTTCTCCAATGGACACTAGCCCAATAGGATGCCCTGCCCTTTTCTCCAGACTTGTATTGTAGGATTGTGTAATGTTTTTGAGCTTTTGACTTATGTATTAGGGATTATATGCATGTTTTTAATAATATTGATGATGATATGTGATTGGCATTGCTATGATCCCTGTGACTGATGAGCCCATGGAGGGCGTAGCTATTGATGTGCAGGACCATGCCCGACAAACAAGTACCATTTTGGACTGGTACACATGGGTAGATGATCAGTTCAGACCTCCATTGGTTTGAAGAGCCCATCAAATGGATGTTGAGACCCCATTAGGGGGCAGATATAGGACATAGATGAATTAGGGGCTTTGCACCGGAGAAGAGGAGGACGTTCCATCAGGGGCACTTTGGAAGGGATTGACCCATGGGGATTGACCCATTTTCGGTGGAACGTTGGCTCCAGATGGTCTAGGACGTCACCAGGAGGCTTATGACATCATCGTGAGCATGTTGGTAGATGGACAGGGAAGTTGCCACATGTGGCATCCTGGAGGAGCCAAATGAGGGCTAATGTCTTTCTTCAAGAGGCTGCATTTTCTCTAATAGGGGATAACATCACCCTAGAAAGGGGTGATGTCTCACCTTTTGCTTGTTTAGGGTTTTAATTTAGCATTTAATGTAAAAACAGTATGATTTTAGTATTTTGGCCTTGTTGACTTTTTTCATGACCTAAAATGTAAAATTAGTTCATGGTATTGTATAAATGAAGGATTTTCACCTTCATTTTTTCATCATCTCTCACTCACTCATTAGTGAGGTATGAAATTTTCACCCTCTCTTGGGTTATTGGCTGATTTAGTGATGTGCACTTGTTGAAGGAAGATTTTCTTTGCATATTTTGGCATTTCTCTTGATGGAAGGTGTTACAACTAGGGTTTGCTATGCTTTTCTTGGTGATATGTAAGTATTTTTCTGCAAAACTTCTTGATTGAATGGTTGCATTACTTATTTCTTTCATATGTTTATAATTTTTGTGAATAAACCCTAGGTGAGAAGCACAAAAGTAGGTCCTTGTCTCATGTCCCCGTTGAGATAATTTTCAGCCATTGATTGAAGAAGGAGAGAGCCTAGTCGTAGCTACACTCTCATTTTCTCTTCATTTTTCTAGCCGTACTATTTATAAGATGAGAAGAAGGAGACGCCTTAAAGCCTAGCTCTTCTACACTTTGGGTCGATTTTTCTAGGGTTTCCTAGTAGAGCCTTAGCAATACTTTGCTTCATCAAACCCTCCTCTTGTCTTGGTTTTATTCTATCTTCAGCTAGCCGTGATTGCCAATGACCTAAGGAAGGAGGAGAGAGCACCGAGGCCTTGCCATAGCAACACTAGAGTGAGCCTCTCTCCCCTAGGGTTTTGATTTTGAGGCCTTGCTGTAGCAACACCTCAAAACTTCTCCCTCTTTTCCTTGGCCTTTTTTACCCTTTGCTTCCTTTAGCTTTTGCATCCTTCACTTTTGACTCCATTAACCCTAAGGCACTGATCTAAAGACTTCTTTCTTTGTAGTGAACCTGATCACAACAACTTTCAAAAATATTGAATCAAACCCTAACTACTAACCCTAGCCTAGAAATTAACCTAACTAACCTATTGTTGTCGTCATCTATTGCTATTATCATCATTGTGCAACTAACGTTTTCTTTATAAGCAATTGAATGGTAGTTAAAGGCATAAATTGAATTGTGTGTTGATCTATTACATTGAATTCCACATCTTTCTAGAATTTATTGGAGAAGTGACATATTTATCATTGCTATTTTATAAACATTGACTTCGTCAATATTCATTTTTAAATTGCTTATATGTGTATCAGATAGTCATTGATTTACATGAAGTACTAACTAAGTGAGAAAACTTGCAAATATCAGTTTCTTGTTGGTTTGTTCTCGGGCACGGATTCTACTTGGTTATTGCCTCTGGTTATCTTTATTGGCTATAAGCCGGACTATCTTCTCGGTGGTGACTTGTGAGGGGGAAAACTTATCTTTGTCTTATAATCCTTTGCCTTCTCGAAGCCCTAGGTCACCAAGGACGTCTCCCTTGGGCCTTACCACCCTAAACAGAAATAACCCTCCTATCGAGGTAACATTGGGTAGGATTGGTTCCAGTTATGCCAGTTTGCCTCTTCAATCTTTAGCCTTTTATCTTTGCTACAAACTGCACGATAACATTTTGGCACCATTGTCGGGGAACACTGAGTCAAACCTTCCTCAAGACGACAACTTTTTGGTAAGCCTTGCCTCTAGAATCTTTATCTAACAAGCTTACCTGGGGAATCCACATTGGGTGTTTTCCCTTATCCTTTGATAGTTTCAAGAAAAATATCTAGCGACTCCACAAACCAAAAAGAGGTACAATAATCCTCCTCAGTCTTTCAGAAGGAAGCCTCCCTTAAACTCTCATGTTGTAAAATGACTTTTTGGAGGAAAGCTCCCTTTGAAAAAACTCAATAACTCAGACTAATACAATGAATCGCCTAACAACCAAAGACAATGGTCATCTACTCGTTTCAAACTGCCAGACATGTCAGCCATACCAGGCTACCCTAGGAAAATGCCACCCAAGTATGAAAAGTGGTTGCCCTAATTTACTGGCACTGATGCAATCAGTGCCGAAGAACACATGAGCAATTTTTTGGTGTTTTTTTAGCTTCATCCCGTTAGTGATGATGTTGAAGACTTGGTCATGAAATTGTTCTTTGCTACCCTCCTTGATTCTTGAAGGCCTTGGTACCTAAGACTTCCCAATGGTATTATTAAAACCATGGAAAAACTAGAAGAATCTTTTCTCAAGAGATGGAGTGTCAAATAATATTCTAACATGATTCTTACCTGACTAAATTCCCTTTGGAAACACGAGAATGAATCTATTCGGGAGTTTCATACTAGGTTTGAGAGTTTACTACAAAAGATCCATGTGAGCCATCATCCAAATGGTGATTACCTTGTGCATATCTATACCAAGTCTTTCAATGGCCAACTAGGGTATCTTCTTAGGGACAAAAACGCCCAATCGATCAAAGAAGCCCAAGAGCTCGCTACTAAAATTGAGGGCAACCTAATTTCATCTAAGATTGAGACTTTTGCAAATCCAGGGGGGAAAATGGACACCAAACCAAAGATACTCCACAATACTGAACCTACTTCAGACCTGTGCCTCAGTATAGAAAAAATATAAGCTTCCATGGATGGTATAATTAAGAATCGAGAACTAATGATGAGTAGGATCGTCAACTTGGAGAGATCCCAAATCCAAGCTCATAGGGTCTCGTACAAAGGTCAATTTCAAAAGGGGAACCAATTTTATAAACCAAATAATGAACAAGAAGTTCCAAACACTTTAGCCCCTACAAACATTGTGGACGAAAACCCTTGGTGCCTAGAATGCAGTGAAGCACATTGGGAGAATGAATGTCCCTATAACAATGATGGTCATCAACAAGTGAACAATATAGGCCATGTCATTGAAGGTCCTCAAATAAATATCACTGCATAAGAGCATCAGGAGGGCATGAAAGAAGCAACCAGGTTGGCTAGAATGGAAATAATAAACAACCTAGATTAGGAATCGAAAGAGAAGTTTAAGAAACAAGAATTCCAAGTGTATAGAAGAAATAAGACAAACCAACCCACCTCTACCATTCCTTTGGAAGCACAAACGAAACCCCCACCATTGGACCTACTTCTCCCTAAGACATCCAAAACTGAGAGGGTTGACTTGAATTTTGACTTGGAGGGGGCGTTGTCCAATATGCGTGTAACCATCCCCCTTAAAGAAGTCATAAAGGTACCATCTATCAAAGAACGTTTTGACAACTTTTTTCAAGGATCAAATGGACCCATGGACCCTCCTATCATGCTGCAATATTATCACTTTAGGGTCTGATATGATGAGCATCCTCTCTTCTTCATGACCTTGATAATGAATAACAAGAATCTCAACAACTGTATGCTGGATTCAGGGGTCGGTGCTAACATGATGTCTCTCAAGGTCATGCAACAAATAGGATTGAATGTCACATGGTTTTGAATCTAAAGCCATACCCACACATGGGGTGATTGAGAATGTCCAAGTTTGCCTTAAAGAATACCCTGAGAAAATCATCCACATGGACATAGTGGTCCTAGATGTACCAGATGTATGGGGGATGTTATTGTCTAGAAAGTTTGCTGCAAATATAGGGGGTAATCTTGTGATGGACCTCACTTATGTGAATATACCCTTGAAGGATGGAACCATGGGTCATCTCCCAAATGTACCTATGACTACAAATCATGTGCAAGAGCCTAGTGATCCCATCAAAGATGACAAAGCACATGACGAAATCATACAAATTATTCATTAGTATTCTCCACATGAAATGCCCTTTGTAACAGAGGAAGACTTTGATCAGATTCAGTGACCTAAGAAAGAGGAATACCAACAACTCCTAGACAAGTACAAAGACAAGGAGACTGGGACTGTGAAGATACTAAATAAGGAAGAAGAAGATGTACAGATTCATCCATCCCAGTAGGAAGTGTTAATAGCAGAATCCCACCCCCCTCTCTCTGCACAATACACCAGGGTCGTCCAAGGGACAAACAAGTATAAGATCAGGGAGTACAAGGAAGGGGACATAGTATGGATGTGGGATACCCAAAAAGGAGAGCCAACCAATTTCAAAGGAAGCACTCAATCATGGCTTGGACCTTTCAAAGTTGGAAGAGAATCAGTTGATGACTCCTACTATTTGTCCACTTTGGAAGGAAGAAGGCACCCATTACCGATCAGCGAGCACCTCCTCAAACCCCACCAAGGTGGGGGAACCTAAATTCATAGGTAAGTGCAGGTAAGTAGGCATTCTTGCATACGTGTATTATACCATTTGCATTGCATGATAGTTTGCTTTCATATTCACATTATTGATTGCTTTATTTCAATCTTATATACATATATATATATATGTTGGGTTGGCATTACCACCCCAATCGGTTATTTATGTTTTCTATTGAGATCAAGAAGGTAAATAGGTTATGCTAGAGATGCTGAGGTTCTCATGCACTCTATGGTGAGCACATTTCCTCGAGTTGGAGCCAGATGTTATCCCCACTTTTAGAGATAACTAGGATATCATGTCTCGAGGCCCACAGGTCCTAGACATGGAGTACCGAGAGCAGGATTAACTTTAGAATGGCCCTGGAGGGCCAAACTTTTCTTTCTTCTAGCACCCTTACCCTGTCAGCAGCAGCATCCATCACCATCGGCTTGGTTTTGTGTCAGAGATCGTTCTTCCTCCATGAGGTAATTGGTCCAAGTATCATGGTATGTGTCACTTTGATAATCAATACCCTTGAATATGTGCATCTGTTTCCTTTTGTTTCTAACAATGCTTGGATATTACACTTTCCCACTTGACCATGTCTGGGGGGATTGACAGGGTGCCCTAGTAATCCTATGTCTATAGGTTTTGGCTTTCCACTGGGGGTACTTTTGAAAAGCCATCATTTTCTCCCGTCACAACATCACTTTTCATCTTGTTTCCTGCTCGCCTATCCCATTCCACTTATCCAGGCACTGGGTTGACCTACTTTCAGGACTCCACCTTATCTCGTGGGAAGAAGGGGCTAAAGGTACAGAACGTAAAATCAAGATGGTAAAATATATAATCCTAAGAAAAAACCTTGAGATGCTTTGCCCAGGGATCCCCAAGAAAGCAATAAAGGGCTTCTCAATAAGAAACAAGAGGGACCCAGAAAGATAAAAAAACAAGACCTAGTCAGAGAATAGGGGGTCTCATCACAAGCGAGCCTATTAGGTCCATAGGTACCTAGAAGTATGACATTACTACCAGTTGGTTACCACGCCAGGGTAGTGACCTTTGGTTACATGGCCAAGGGAAAGGTGGTCTCATCACGAGCCAACCTTCTCATTTCTATGAAAGTACTTGTGGGTAACGTTGTCACCACTGGTCACTACGCCAGGGAAGTGTACCCTGATTATCTCTTGTAGAAATAAGAATAAAAGAATAAGAATTAAAGGCATGAATGGGCTTGGAAAAATTGCATCCAGGACAGGTACAACTCGCCTTCTATAAAGGTACCCATAGGTAAATCTTAGCATCCTCTACCCCCCATTGCACCCACCTGCTTGGAAATCCCTTGACCACATCACCCACTTACATGGATTAGATGAGGTCTCTTCCGGAAACTTTCCTTGTCCAGTGGACACTAGCCCAATAGGATGCACTATCCTTTTCTCTAGACTTGTATTGCAGGCTTGTGTAATGTTTTTGAGATTTTGACCGATGTATTAGGGATTATATCCACGTGTTTAATAATATTGATGATGATATGTGATTGACATTACTATGATCCCTGTGACTGATAAGCCCATGGAGGGCGTAGCTATTGATGTGCAGGACCATGCCCGACGGACAGGTACCATTTTGGATTGATACACATGGGGAGATGATCAGTTCGAACCTCCATGGGGCTGAAGAACCCATCAGATGGATGATGAGACCCCATCAGGGGGCAAAGACAAGACATATATGGATAAGGGGCTTTGCATTGGAGAAGAGGAAGACGTTCCATTGGGCACTTTGGCAGGGCTTGACCTAGGGGGATTGACCCATTTTCAGTTGAACGTTGGCTCCATATGGTTTGAGACATCACCAGGAGGCTTATGAAGTCATCATGAGCATGTTGACAGATGGACAGGGCAGTTGTCACGTGTGATAGCCTGGAGGAGCTGAAGGAGGGCTAACGTCTTGCTTCAGGAGGCTGCATTTTCCCTAATAGAGGCTAACGTCACCCTAGAAAGGGGTGATGTCTCACCTTTTACTTGTTTATGGTTTTAATTTATCATTTAATGTAAAAACAATATCATTTTATTATTTTGGCCTTGTTGGTCTTTTTCATGACCTAAAATGTAAAATTAGGTCATGGTATTGTATAAATGAAGGATTTTCACCTTCATTTTTTCATCATCTCTCACTCATTCATTAGTGAGGTCTGAAATTTGTGCCCTCTCTTGGGTTATTGGCTGATTTAGTGATGCACACTTATTGAAGGAAGATTTTCTTGGCATATTTTGGCATTTCTCTTGATGGAAGGTGTTACAACTAGGGTTTGCTATGCTTTTCTTGGTGATATGTAAGTATTTTTCTGCAAAAATTCTTGATTGAATGGTTGCATTACTTATTTCTTGCATATGTTTATAATTTTTCTGAATAAACCCTAGGTGAAAAGCACAATAGTAGGTCCTTGTATCATTTCCCCATTGAGAGAATTTTCAGCCATTGATTGAAGAAGGAGAGAACCTAGCCGTAGCTACACTCTCATTCTCTCTTCATTTTTCTAGTTGTACTATTTATAAGCTGAGAAGAAGGAGATGCCTTAAAGCCTAGCTCTTCTACACTTTGGGCTGATTTTTCTAGGGTTTGCTAGTAGAGCCTTGCTGTAGAAACACTTTGCTTCATCAAACCCTCTTGTCTTGGTTTTATGCTATCTTCATCTAGCTGTGATTTCCATTGACCTAAGGAAGGAGGAGAGTGAACCGAGGCCTTTCCATAGGAACACCAGAGTGAGCCTCTCTCCCCTAGGGTTTTTATTTTGAGGCCTTGTTGTAGTAACACCTCAAAACTTCTCCCTCTAGTCCTTGGCCGTTTTTACCTTTTTCTTCCTTTAGCTCTTGCATCCTTCACTTTTGACTCCATTAACCCTAAGGCACTGATCTAAAGAATTCTTACTTTGTAGTGAACCTGATCACAACTACTTTCAAAAATCTTGAATCAAACCCTAACTACTAACCCTAGCCTAGAAATTAACCTAACTAATCTATTGTTGCCGTCATCTATGGCTATTATCATCATTGTGCAGCTAATGTTTTCTTTATAAGAAAATGAATGGTAGTTAAAGGCATAAATTGAATTGAGTATTGATCTGTTACATTGAAAGCCACATCATTCTAGCATTTATTGGAGAAGTGACATATTTATCATTCCTATTTTATAAACATTGACTTCGTCAATATTTATTGTCAAATTGCTTATATGTGTATCAAATAGTCATTGATTTACATGAAGTACTAACCAAGTGAGCAAACTTGAAGATATTAGTTTCTTGTTGCTTTGTTCTCAGGCAGGGATTCTACTTGGTTATTGCCTCCGGTTATCTTTATTGGCTATAATCCGGACTACTACTCGGTGATGGCTTGTGAGGGGGAAAACAATTCTATGTCTTATAATCCTTTGCCTTCTCAAAGCCCCAAGTCACCAAGGACGTCTCCCTTGGGCCTTACCACCCTAAACAGAAAGAACCCTCCTATCGAGGTGACATTGGGTAGGATTGGTTCCAGTTATGCCAATTTGCCTCTTCAATCTTTACCCTTTTATCCTTGCTACAAACTATGCGATAACAGACCCCTTTTGTAATGTATAAATAAGTGGTTGAGTGACGTAAGAGGTCTAATTTTGCTAAGTGGAAGTTCGATCTATGTGATTGTAGTGATACTTGGCTTAGTGCATGAGTAGTTGGCTTTCTACAAGAACTATGTTAAGACTTGCAGAGCTAAGTGCAAGTCATTGTCAGAGACTGTCGAAGGCTTTGTGCTATTCAAGAGTTGGCTTTGTGCCTTGACCTAATTTGGGGAAGGAGGATCTTGTGAGGTGTGCACATATCTCATGTCCTATGCGGAGTTGGATTTGTGGCTCGATGCATGTAAGAAGATTGGAAGGGACTAATAAAGAAGATAAGAGTTGGTGGACGTAGCCCGAAACTTGGGTGAACCACGTATATCATGTGTCGATGTGCTTTGTGCTATATTGTTCATGTTTTTTACGTATTTAATTTCTTAGTGTAATGATCTTGATGTATAATAGGTAGATCCATTAATGCATAGTGCTTTATACATGAATGAATGTTAGATCTTATATGATGCTATGTGTTGAGTGGTTAGATGTGCTTGATCTTGGTTGTTACTGCGTAGATCTATAATAAGGGTTTAACCTGCAATGTGAATAAGGTTGTCCTCTCAACATATACAACATGTCCACCCGGTTACTGATCAAATGCAAATCCACTAGGTCCACTCCCTGCCTATAGATAAATACATGTTCCCTCTTGAACAATACGCAATATCCTACTTCCTCCAAGGCTGAGACTGAGATAAATTTAACCCTCAACCCTGGAACAAATAGAACTTCATCAAGCTTGAAGAGTCCCCCAAAATCGAGTTGGAATCTAACACTGCCATCTCCATGTACAACGCTCGCCATACCACCTCCATTTACCACCTGTCGGCCAAGACTAGTCTCTTTGAAATATAGGAATACTCTCCAGATTCCCATCATGTGGCAATAGGCTCCACTATCCAAAATCCATTTGATATCACCTCCAAATCCTCCGCTTATGACACTTGAAACTAGGGTCACCAAAGAAAATTCCATCTCATACTTGGAAGCAAAGTCCTCCATGGCTACTATAACAGCTTCCTTCTTCTTCTTCTTCCTCTCAAGACAACGAGAGGCAAGGTGCCCCAACTGGTTACAACAATAGCATCTGACTTTACTCAAGTCCCTTTCAAAACTTCCTTTCTTCTTTCTCTTTGCAATAAGAGAAACATTCTCATCAACTCCATCTGTCTTATGTTCATTGTTCTGAGATATTTCCCGAATCTCCTCTTGAGTGAAATCATCCCACAATCTGCTCCAATCTAGTAGATGATCACGTCCCACCACACACTTCACGAAGACTTCCCATTCTTTGGTGAATCCATTTAAGGCTATCCTCACCAAATCAGAATCCGTTATGACCTCTCCAACAACAACCAACTCATATTTTACTTGAGTTATCCGGGTAAGATAAGAAGAGACACTCTCCTCCTTACCCATATTGGTATCATGTAGCTTAGCCTTCAAGGCCATCTTCCGGTTCTCGTTCTTCACCTCAAACAAGTTCTTAAGTGCATCCCACATCTCCTTGGCAGTGTTTTTCTTAGCCAAGCATGGGATAAGGTGATCCTTCACCCCATCCAGAATAATCCTCTAAGCCTTGGCTTCCTTAACCTCTTGCAAGTCCAAAGAAACAGGATCTGATGCAGGAGCTACCACAATAGAGTTGACATAGTTATAAATCTTGTTCTCCTTGAGAACAACTGACAATCGGACCTTCCACTGCAAATAGTTGGAAATGCCATCCAACCGATCCTCATATCTAATGCTTGCATCCATATCCCCTGTCACAACTCAAGGAAAACAATCACACCCTTTCCCTCATAAACTTTGCCCAAAAATCACACTGCCCACTGTCACTCAGATACCAAGCTCTGATACCATGTAGATTTTTAATGAAAAAAATCAGCAAGCTAATATTCTGTCAAACACTTAGCAACCTAGAGATAATTGTCTTGCATGAACTTCATAAATGCCTCAAACCCACATTCATAAATTACCATAAGCAGAAATACACATTGCTAAGAAAATATGCAGCAGAAATAAACACAATGGACAACAACAAATAAAAATTAGAAATTTAGGCAAAAGACAGGGAAAACGCCATGTGGGGAAACCTAATGAGAGAGAGAGAGATTTTATTATTCATCTTCAGGAAAATATATAACAACAACAAAATCACAATTTCCAGCCTAGAAAAATCCACTTACAACACACTAAAACAGTCCCAAAATTTTCCTTGTAATCCGTGCCAAATCTGTATTGTTGTATGGCCTATTATGTACCTCAAAATTTGTGCCAACAATCAGTTGTACAGAATGTTCTGAATGGCCCAGAAAAAACAACCAAAAGTCTAGAATATGCCATGAAAATTGTGCCAAAGACTACCTCGATTTCCATGCCCACTTTCACTTGTTGTACAGATTATATGGGTCTGTACAGTATGACCTCCCACAACAGAAAAATGACCCAGTAATGAAACATATATATTCCTTGGGATTTGTGCCCACTTTTTCTTGGGAAATGTGCCCACAATTTTTCCCTAAAATTCCTCTCTCAAGCCTACTCTAAAATCTCTTTCAATCTCCTCTCGATGTCTTCTCGATGTGTCTTGAACACTACCCAATGCATTCTTTTATAAATTTGAAAATGACATTTTCCCTCCAAAGTGTCTTCTCACCTCCCCCAATCCTAAATCCAAAGGCCAAGATTAGATCTTTCCTTTTTCAAGATCAAGGGTCATGATCCATTCCCTCCAAAATGAATCACTTAAAATATTAAAG
>SNQJ01S0154248.1:22639-38146 GCA_010110895.2 Picea sitchensis
ATATATTAGCAGTAACTCTTACAAATATATATGAGGAAACATTTTATTATCTTATTTTCCTTAATCTTTACAAATCTATACTATTGGCTTTGACCATTTTCTGCCTTATTAAGGAATCTATTATGAGTGATTGTTAAATTTTACTAGTTGTCCATCTTGCATTTTCCCAAAATAATTGCATTTCATTGATAAATTTAATTACGTTCACCAACTTTCACAAATTGTGATGGAAGTAATTTTTATAGGAAATTGTAACTCTACTATGAATATTCCTTTATTTATATGTTAAAAAGGTTTTCCAAGGAAAACAAACTATGTTGACCATAAGGAAGAGAAAGGGTTTTGTATTCATCGTGGTTGAGAAACATTAGGTACATATAGTTGATGTGTTGATGTACTGCAGTCACCGTAGAGGAAAGATCCTCTTCCACCACCACTTGGTAATGATCATAAGGCTCCTCTTCCACCACCACTTGGCAGTGATCATTATAATTCTAGTCCACGATATTAGTGTGCAAAAAAAAATGGTTATGATTCCTTTGCAAGATCTGTTCCTATGGAAGATCTGATACACAAGATGATAAAGTAAGGAAGTGTTCAATGCAATTATGTTTTAGATAAAACTAGGCTTCGCTTGCTAGATAGCTTTATTTTTTCCCCAAAAAATTATCTACTATGAAATATAATACAAAATATGGTACAAAATAAGCAACAATCGGAAAAATTTCTAGTCCTTGGGGACTTCAATCAGTCCAAAATGACAATATTCTTTCACCATATCTTAGGAGTCAGAAAAACAATTATACAGAAGCAAAAACCTCTAATCTGAGTACCATACATCCAATTCGTTATTTTTTATGGACTCCTCAGCTGTAATTAGATCTTGGTCTCCCTTGAACTCTGAGGGATACAAATCTGAATTTGCAGGTTATCAATTAGAGAGTCCAGCTCTTGCTCAAGGTCCATTTCCTTCATTGTGAAGGATTCCATCATATTGCTAATCATTGAACTAGCCCTCATAACAACCCTATGTGGCTCACCATCCTCGTTTTGCCTCTCCACAATCCAATCCAGGTCTTATTCATAGGCCTTCAATTGGTCCTCATATCCTCCTCTTCCCTTGCCTAATTACAGGAAAATCTTCGAAAGCTTCCTTGTTATCTTTCTTAAAGCTAACGTCACCATCATAAATCCAGTCAGAAGAGAATAATCAGAAGAAAGACATATCTTATTTGCACCAAAGAAAGGCTTTTCACTTCCTTCAATCCTCCATGATTAAAGGAAAGAAGGGACAAAAATCCAACATCTTTTAGTATTGGTGGGAAGGGGAGAAGGAAGTAGCTTCAAACCTGGTAAATCTTTCTTCCACCATATTAATTGCACTTTTTTGGGATTCATAACTAAATGCCTTATAATAATTTTTATACTGAATTAGAGTACTTTCACCTTAAATTCTGAGAATTGTCTGTACTTTTGCAGATGTGTCCATTTTTCCTTATGAATACTAGAAATATTTCTTTTGGATGTGGTCATAAGGTAAAGTTGATGAATATTCATTGATTTTCAATTCAATGGAGTTTTTTTTAAATGTATATTCTTTTCTTACAGTTTTTCTAACTGGTTTTTGATGACAGACCTATTATGACTATGGACAAAACATTGCTACATGTCCTAGGATAAAGATATATTAAAGTTGATGTAGGTTTGACAGAAGTTAAAGATTTATTATGATTTGAGTTTCTGAAATACTTTAATCAGTGCTCAATAGGCATGGGTGTTAGGAAATGAGATAAAATTCCACACTAAACCTAGCAGAAGAGAAGAAGAATTTAATTAAAAACGTAAATGACAAAGCAATCACACAGTACACGGATATTTAAACCTGGAAACCCAAACCGGGAAAACCAACATTCCATGAGTGTTCTTCTCTCTTGTTGTCTTATTCAATCTGAATAAAAGGTTACATGTCTAACCTTGGTCAACTCCTAAGACACAATCAACATCATAACTTCTTGCTTGCGTAAAAACAACCCTATAGCCAATCTAGCTTACATTTGCATGACCAACAACCTACATCTAAATATTTCTCTAAAAATTGGTTATCATATGATTCATTGGTTAGCCTTTACAACCTTACAACATGCCTCTTTATAGACTTTACAACAGGAAAAGCCATAAATAATTGGTGCCTAAAAACGGTTACAGATCCATCTAGATCATTGGCTACAAATCCTTCAAATCTCGGGATTCTATTACAGTCGACTCCAAGTCATATTACCAATCGACTATCAATCGACCTTCATTCGATATTCAGGTGATCGCCATATGTCTATTTGTGGACCTCTTTTTGGTTGACCTCTTCGACTCGCTGTTGATTCCTTAACATGTTGAACCACCTTGACCTTCAACTTCGACTTTACCTCGTTGATTAACCTTGACCTTTGACTTGTTGTCGATCTACCTCGACCCTCAACCTGTTGTTGATCCACCTCGACTTCGATCGTCATTCGATCCACCTTGACTATAACTTCATTGAAAATAATATAACAACCCATCATTCTCCCACTTGTTGTCTTCCTTGTTGAAACTAGGATATTCCTGAACTTTTGTCCACAGATCCAGGGCATCAATGCAAATTGCCTCTTTGCACCAAGTGAACTTCACAACACTCATAGACTTGGTCAACAAGTCTGCTATGTTTTCCAATGTGTCTACTTTCTCCAATAGCACCTTGTTACTTTCCACCATATCCCTTACAAAATGGTATTGCACATCAATATGCTTAGTCTTCAAATGATAAGCAAGGTTCTTTTCTAGAAGTATTGCACTTTGACTATCGCAACTTACATTCATAGCTCTCTACTAAAACATGATTCATGAACACAGCCTTTGTAGCCATAATGTTTTTTTGCTTCCATGAGTGGCTTCCATGTATTCATCTTCTATTGTTGAGAAGGCTACAACTACATGTTGCTTTCTCATCCATCTTATTGCTCTACCGAACATCTTGAAGACATATCTTTTGGTCGAATTTCGTCGATCCAAATTTCCAGCCCAGTCGGTGTCGACAAAGCCATGTACATTTAATTTACCACTATCACCTCCAGGTATTCTTTGGTAGCATATATCATAGTCCTTCATGCCACAAAAATACCTGAATACTCTCTTGACAACTGTCCAGTGCTCATTTCTAGGTGTCGACATGTACCTACTCAACACTCCCACTGCATGGTCAATGTCTGGTCGAGTGCATACCATCGCATACATTAGACTACAAAAAAACTTGCATAGGGAACATGTTCCATGTCCTCTATTTATTCATGTGTCTTTGGACAGTATTCAACAATTAGCCTTGCTCCCATAGGAATTAACACCTTCACCGGTTTGCAATCTTGCAAGTTAAAACATTTCAGAATTGTTTCAATATACTTTGTCTGATTCAACCAGATCTTTATAGTGGCTTGATCTCTCTTAATCCCCATTCTGAGAATGAATTTAGTTGCACCGAGATCCTTCATGTCGAACTTGGAGGATAACTACTTCTTCACCTCCTTTATTGTGTCCACGTTCTTTCCAATCAACAACATGCCATCGGCATAAAAAGATACATATATGAAACACCCATATTCTTCCTTGGAATATATGCAGTGATCATATTTGCCTCTCACAAATCCCAAACTAAGGATGTATGTGTCAAACTTCTGGTAACACATCCTTGGCAATTGCTTTATACCATAAAGGGATCTTTTTAGTTTTCACACCAACTCTTTCTTTCCCTTTACTAAAAATCCTTCAGGTTGTTTCATGTAGATTTATTCTTTCAGGTCCCCATGTAGGAACGTTGTCTTCACATCCATTTTTTCTATTTCTAGATCGAATGTTGCAGCCAGAGACATTAGTACTCTAATGGAAGTTAATTTTGCAACAAGGGAAAAACTCTCACCGAAGTCAACTCCCTCGACTTGGGAATAACCTTTTGCTACCAGTTGAGCTTTGAACTTCTCGACTTGACCTGCGACATTCATATTCTTCTTAAATACCCATTTTCTACCAACGAGCTTTATTCCACTAGGTAACCTTACTAAATCCCATGTCTCATTCTTGTGCAAGGATTCCATCTCTTAAAACATGGTGTCTGTAACACACCCAACCCCTAAATACCCTTTCTAGGGATGGGGCATCAAATTTTGTTTTTCCTAACTATCTCTAATCATCTGTCTGAGGCCTTCATCCTCTTCTTATCATTCGTATTTTTCTAACGACTATTACTGACTCAAAATCTGATCTCTGGTTTGCAAGACAGGTCTCCTAAAGTTATCCAGGCGCTATTAGTTGGGGTCTTCGATGTTCAGTGTTGAACACTCATTTTTCCTAATCCCCGAAGCCCCAAAGTATTTCCACATGACCCTAGCCATTTGACGATCAGCGTTCGACGTTTTACGTTGAATGCCACTTTTTCGGCATTCAGAAGTCGACAACCAGCGGTCGACGCTTTCGACATTTCAGTAATCGGTGATCATCGTTGAACTTTCAGAGTTCAGAAATCAACGATATTTGTTGAGCACCTCTTTATTACATTATGCCCAAAAATTCTTAACTCTCGAAGTTATCCAGACTCCCGGAGTCCCAGACACATCACCAACCACATTGGTCAGGCAAGCACAAACTAGAACCTAACACATGGCAACGGCCAGGGGTGACATGTGTAATTCTCTAATAGGTATAAAGGGTTTGTTAATTTTCCATATCAGGGTGACATGTGGCAGGCGTAAAGTGGTTCCATATCAGATCAAATGACATCATCATGCCACGTAATCTTGGACTGATAACTGCCCATCCCTTTGATCTCACGGTCAGTAATTCCATGAAGATCCATAGATCTACGACTCTCTTTACTTCACGATTCCAGACTTTGGAGCTTGTCAACTCCTCACGTCGTGAATTCCCCAAAGATCTAAGTCTCTGGACTCTCTAATCTGGCACCAAGTGTCCTCATCCTACCAATGGGCAAGATTCGTTTTGGTGTTTCCGACTTCTAAGGTTTTCACACTCTATAGGTTCTTGGCTAGGTTCCTCCGGAGTACTAAGTCTCTAGACTATGGGATCTCTTGCCACATGCCCTCTCATCCAATGACTCTAATTTCAATGGACAACCTTAGACAAGGGACAAGTAGGGGCCACACGTTGCTCCACAACGCGTTCCCAATCAGTTGGGTAATCGAGGGAGGGCTTCATAGATCGATGACCGAGAGGGATCCCGAAGGTTCCAAGGATCGACAGTCCTCATCACTTCGGAAATTATGCATTCAATATTTTAACATGTATTTTTCATCTTTCTCTTCGGACTACGCTGGATCTATCGCCATGTGTACCTAACATCCACAACCAGGATTTACTCTATCTTGTAGAGCTCCGAGGAATCTTGCGGGTCGTTATACCGCCGAATACCCAAAATTCCATATATTCGTTGATCTTTGGACACGTGTCCCTCCACTTTCAATTGTCCTGGTTAACTTTATGACTCTGAGATTCGAGAGTTTCGGCACTAGACCACTCCTATTCTCGTGAAGTAGCACTTTGTCGAAGAACTTAATGCTAACCATCCTAATTCTGATCTAACAACTGAGAGAGATATCCACTAGATCCCAATATTGACGACCCTCATCAATTCATGATTTCGACCTTCGGTTGTTTTCGAGGATTGTGGAGTCATAAGTCCCAAAGCTGAAAGAGCTAGATCCTTTCATACTAGTGCAAGGTTCCTAGATCTTGGTCATATGGGTCTTTTGGAAAATTTTGGGGGCTAAGCGCTAATCCTTTTTTGTAGCAAATGGGTTAAGGACATGGGCATGAGCCCTTGGTTAGATGGGTGGATAGTCGAAAAGAAAAATGTCCTTCTCCCACAGAGATGAACTTGACATTCCTACTAAGGTGAATTCAAAAGGGTCGACAATACTTAGATGCTTTAGTTACTCCTACTTGACTCTCCTATGGATTCACATCCCATGACTCTCTAGAAACTAAACTAAGATAAATTAAATACCATATAGATATAGCAGTTTACAGAAGAAAAAGAGAATTTCTAATAATTGTTCAAAACACTACAAGACTTAACCATAAACACAGATATTCAATCATCGCATCCATTACATATTGCACAAAGTATGATAATACTTATCAGAACTGGAGAATGTGAAGTGACTACTGAAAGGGGTGCATGTTTCCTCCCAAACATAGGCACAACCACTTTTGATGGATTTACCACTGGCCACCCCCAAGCTAGACCATGATGCTCAGAGAGAGATTCTTTCTCCTTTCTCCACAACAGTGAGGGACGAAGGTTACTTTCCTCCTCCCACGGGAACTTGGCAATCGGTTTTTCCCCACTCCAAGCAAGGGGGTCTGCTCAAGCACTTCCTCAGTCACTCATCAACCTCATTTTTCAGCTTGTAGCGAGACCCTGCCCAAGGATTCTTACAGCCAAAACTCCTGAGTCAAAGCATGCCCACTTCTCTTCTCTGGATATTCCTGAGTCGAAGCATGCCCACTTCTCTTCTCTGGAGATTGATTTCTCTACTCTACTTCCTTGCAGATCTGTCCCTGTCCCTTGAATTACCTATTTTCTTCCCTTCCTCAGCAAGGTTGCATGGGTCCGAATCCCAATTCGCAGTCAGGCCTGGAAGCCTTACAGATGGGTGCCCTAACCCATATCCTCATTAACTCTTGAGGATGTCCTTCAAACTACCAACATGATTGGTAATTCATTTCTGGGTTAGAGGAATGTTGGGAAATTACACCGAGTAGGTACTGCTCTGGTGAGGGTCATCTCAATCATTCTTTGTTTCCCCTCACCATCTCTCTCATAGCATCCATGGTATATCTTGGCAAACTCCCCCATTTCAGCAGTTGTGCAACACATATCAAATTTCTATTAATAACAAAAAATTCATACAATGACCCTTTTATACAAAGGTTCATCAAATCAAACATTCACACATATTTAGTCCGCCATAGTCTCTTGTTCAATTATAGTTATATTTACAAACTGGGGGAAACAAGGGTATAATTACAGTGTCCTTCCAGAGTTTACCCTCTGCCGAGTCGAGTGCCTCACTGACTGACTTGGGATCATCATCGATGATAGTTAACACAAATGTGGAATGAAAGTCGGGAAGACTATACCTTTTGATTGGTTTTTTTACTCTTTTGACCTCCTTACCACCAGAGTCTATTGTTCCACCTCTTCCTTTGATTCAGTTGACTCATCTGAATCATCTTCTTCCTCCTCGGTTCAAATTGCATTGTCTCAGGATTATTATCGATCTGAACAATTTCCTCAGGCTCAGACTTATTTCCAACTTCTTTGAACACCACATCTTGAATGCACATTGTTCTCCTTGATGCGGGATCCCAGAGCTTATATCCCTTCATTCCTTCTTTATATCCAATGGAAATACATTTGACTTCCTTCTTGTCCATCTTGCTCCTCTTTTCCTTCGGAACATACACAAAATCATCACAACCAAATACTTTGAGATGTGCAACCAAAGGCTTCTTACCCGAGCATACCTCATGCGGAGTCATGTTGGCTAGTTCTGACGAAGGAGACATATTCACCAGATATTTTGCAGTGTCGACTGCCTTCGCCCAGAATTCTTATGCGGGCCCAACACCACTAAGCATACTCCTTTCCTTATCCATCAACGTTCTGTTCATTCTCTTGGAAACTCCATTTTGCTGTGGGGTATATGGTGTGGTATTTTGGCGTGCTATGCCACACTTCTTGCAGAACTGATCAAATTCTTTTCCACATAATTCACCGCCGTTGTTAGTTCTCAACACCTTAATTTCCTTGTATGTTTGGATTTCTACAAGAGCTTTAAACTCTTTAAATTTCTCAAAAACATCTTATTTCTTCCTCAGGAAATATATCCATGTCTTCCTAGAAAAATCATTTATGAAGGAGACATAACACAAAAATACACCAAGTGAAGGCACTAAAACCAGGCCAAATAGATCACTATGCACCAATTCTATTTTTCCCTTGTCGCTCAAGATGGAAACCTCACTCGAATTTGTTTTCCATATATGCAATTCTCACAAAATTCGATTTCTAAACCACATTAAGGAAAACATTCAACCATAACTTTGTTTTGCATGGCTCAAAGTCATTTTTCTCCAATGTGTCCCATATTCTTGTGCCACAACATGGTCGAGTAAATTTTATCATGTCTTGTCGAGTCAGTTTCTATCGAATCATCCCAAGTTGGGTAAAGTTGAGTCGAATTCAAGTCAGTTTTAGGAGCAACGATACTGTTGCATCATGTCAAGTTGGCATTCCCTAATAGCCTGTATAGGGTTCCAATCAAAACTCCTTTCATTAAGACCATCACACCTCTAACCATCTTGCATGAATCCTTCTGAAACAAAGTGTGCACTCCAAAATCACTCATCTTACTGACAGATATCAATGTTCTTTCCAAATGAGAAATGTGTAGCACACTTGGGAGGGTTCTTTTCCTCCCATCCTGTAGTATCAATCGAACTCTTCCTCGTCTTGACAATTTTGGTTGTCGAGTCGTTCCCTAAGAACACATCGCCTCCATCATATCATTTATACTTGCAAAACCATTCTCTATGTGTTGTCATATGATAAGATGCTCCTAAGTCAATCAACCAAACACCTTGATCTGACTGTGTACTGGTCGACGCCAAGTACACATCACCTCCTTTATTTGGGGTCGTCTTTCTCTCATTCGACTGCTTCTCGTCGGATCTTGTACTGAATTCCATTACCCTCGACTTACAATCATTTTTCTAATGCCCAATTTTACTGCATTTCCAACATCTTTTTGTTGACTGAACCGGGGATTTAGATCTACCCTTCGACTTAGACTTTCTACTAGATAATTTTCCTTTATCTCTTTCAACCGGTCGACCTCTCACCACTAAATCATATTTGGTCGATCCTTCCATGTTATTTCTTCTCATTTATTCCGACAATAGTTAAGCAACCACATATTCTAGCACTAGTCTGGTTGTATTACTCCCTATAGCCATGAATTCGCTATCCCAAGAGTCTGAAAAAGAACGTAATAGGCTAATACACTTCTCCTCATCGGTTATTTTAATATCCATAGATGATAATTGCCTTAAAATGGTATTAAACGCATTTAAATGCTCACTCACTGAACTACCATAACTCATTCTCAGAAGATACAGTTTCTTTCTGAGAAATAACTTGTTTAGCAGATATTTCGACTGGTATAAGCTTCCCATCTTGTACAACAGTTTCTTGGCCAAATCTTCACCTAATACATTCAACAATACCTAATCTACAAGACAAAGTTGAATCGTACTTCTTGGTCTTCTTTCGATTTTCTCCCATTCTTTCATCGACATGCTTGTCGGTTGGGTACCTAGACAGAACGATGTTCATTGTTCTCAATCTAACCATAGTTGCATGGATATTTAAGGAGTTCCATGGATCTAATATTATTAATCTGTTTTGATTCTACTCTCCATATTAAGCCATTCTTCCAAAAGAATAAATATTTAATATTCTACTATGGATTAGATGTTCTCATATTATAATCAAATGCTCTTTCAAAAATGCCTACATTAATGTGAACTAAGTATGATCATATACATAATATTTTTGAAGCAAAAAATTGGGGTGTGGTTGGCAAGCAATCCGTGTTTAGAGTTAGATAATACCCCATGAATGAAATCACTTGGATGTATGTAGAAAACACAAATATGGATTCTTCCAAGAAGATAAATCTTTTCTCTTTTTGTTTTGAAATAGATGTTCTCATATAATCAATACAGAGTTAGATAATACCCCAAGAATGATATCACCTGGATGTATGTAGAAAACACAAATCTGGATTCTTCCAAGAAGATAATCCTTTCCTCTTTCTGTTTAAAATAGATGTTCTCATATAATCAATTGCCCGCACCATGATCTAAACATAAGATCATGTACAACATATTTTTATATCTAGGAATGTTGGTTGGTGGTTAGTAAGTAACAAGTTAAGAGTTTGACCATACTACAATCATGTACAACATATTTATAAATCTAGGAATGTTGGTTGGTGGTTAATAAACAACAATTTAAGAGATTGACAAGACCCGAAGAAGAAATTCACTTCATTGTATGAAGAAAACAAAAATCTCCATATTGCGCCATTCTTCCAAGGAGATAAATCTTTCATTTTTCAGTTGTGGGATAGATGTCCTCATATAATCAAAATCTCTTTAAAAAATGCATGCATCATGATCTAAACATAAGTAAGAACATGTATCTAGCATATTTTTAGCATATTTTTAAATCTAGAAAAGTTAGTTCGTGGTTGATAAGAAATTAGTGAAGAGTTCAAGACAATACTCAAAGAAATAAAGGGTGGTTTGAACATTCCCCATTCTTTTTAAATCTAGAATAATCAGTTTGTGGTTGGTAAGTAATTAGTGAAGAGTTCAAGACAATACTCAAATAAATAAGGGATGGTTGAACCTTCCCCATTCTTTCCCCAAAGATATACTATTTTAAATGATGGTAAATTTATATAGGGACTGGTTGACTAACCCTTCAATGAATAGAAAAATGCTTAATTAAAATATTATACAAGGAATATTTGATCAACCAAAACTTCAATTTTGCTACAAGTGTATTTCAACTACAAATAAGACATGGTTTTAAAAATAATTTAGAAATCTTTTTGCAAAATAAATGTAGGAACATGATATTGAGTTTATTTGTTCAACCAAAACTTCAGTTTTGCTACAAGTGTATTTCAACTACAGATAAGCCATTTTTAAAAAAATAATGTTGAACTCTTTTTGCAAAAGAAATGTAGGCAAAGGATATTGAATTTGTTCTACACATCTTTCAAAAGGAAAGAAAAATGGGACCTAAAAAGTTGTTATGCACATCTTTCAAAAGGAAAAAAATAGATCTCGCAAATGCATTAAGAATAGTACATGTAGTTATGTATGAATCCCAAGTATATATTATTCTAAACCATTGACATGGATGAAAGAAATACAAGGCAACTACATCATGTGCATATCTATAATGTAACCCATAAAATTTCAAAAAAGTAGAAAATAAATTTAAGCATTCATGTGTATATAATAAAGTCCTCATAAAAACACACTAGAACTTACAAATTCAATGTATATATACATGACCAATGCATCATCAGGTATGGATGCATCATTCTCAGGCACTCTATCTGATACTCTCTTCTCCAATTTGGCCTATAGCAAATTTGAAATTTGCATATGTCCATTAAGGCATCTACTTCCATAAATAACATTTTAAAAGAATTTTTGATGAGTTAAAATTAAATGATTGACACTTGAAATCATAGTTTTAAACTTCGAAAAATGCAATACCTGTGATGTGCCAACCTCAATATCGTCCCACTCTTGAAATTCCCCCAAAATTTGTGATGACAACTGAGATAAACCTATAAATGTGTTGGGAGATGGCAAAGGAATTTGTGAACAAAACAACTTTGAATTATAGAGAAATGTGTTCACATTAATGGCAAGATATAAATTTGTTGGATTGATTCTTCAACAAGGTGTGGAAATTATACAACTAAAGTGTAGATATGGATATTTTTAAGAATATGTCTGATTCATTGCATCCAAATTTAAAGACGATGAATCAAGTCTCTTATTTAATGAGGAATCATTTAACATTTGAACAAACTGTGATTAATGAACATGTAACACATTAATTATCTCTAATAATGCAATGATATGTATCTAGATCTAATAACAAGAAAGCTATCCCCGAATGCATGAAAAATTTACAAACTAAAACACATACTGGTCCAATGCCTTAGTCCTCATGCCTAATTAACTATTTCCATCCATTGCGACAAAATTTTTCATAAGCCTGTAACTCTTCTACACTCATGGAATCTATATCCTCATTTTTCATGTCAACATAACTCTCCTGAACATTGGATTGTGCCCTCTGTCGGTTCAAACCAACGTCAATACCATACAAAATAGATTCCAAATTATCTTCAATTGCAGTCCTCGCCTCCTTTCCAACTTGTGATGTGGCCTGCATCTTTGCATGTGAAGCAAATTCCCCTGTTTGGAGAGATATAAAAGGTGTTGGAGGCCTCAACAATGATGCATCTCGATATGCCCATTTTCAATTATATGTTCGACCTTTACCAACCCCATAATATCAATATGGTAGGTTGGTATAATCGGGGTGCATGCCCAAAAACAACTCCACATAGAAAAGTATAGCAAAGTAAATTGGTACCTCACCATTCCATAGAAACCTCCCATATGCTACCAAGAATCTATCATAGAGATGTCCTACAATTTTTGGGTGCTTGAAATACTACACCTTCAACATCGGTCGCTTTGGACCTTCCTTGAAATTAAACATTGAAATTGTCTCCTCTTTTGAAACTTTGTTTTGTACTAATTCCCATTTATCAAGGCCCATCAACTATGAATTCCATTTCCTCATAAAATCTATGAAGCTATCAGGCATTGGCCCTAGGTTCTGATATACATTAATAAATTTTTGCAAAGAATGCAAAACGATCTCCAAGCTTTGGTTGCTATTTGCAGGGAGAGCCATATGTCTAAGATCATTATCGAGCTTAGAATGATGGGATGAGCATCGTTTGAGCATCATTTCTTCAACATTTTCTTCCCAAGGAATCTCTTCACCAACATCCGAGGGATAGGTGGTTATAGGGGTGCAATCTTCATTTTATTGATAATGTTGCTTGATCCACCTTCACCCTCTGCATGGACTCTGCTTGATTTTCACTCTCTCTTTCATTATCGACCCCCTAATAAAACCGATCCTCTACACAAATAAACAACTGAAAATATTCACAACATTGAACAAAAACACATAAAAAAACATAAAAACATATAAAAAATAGACACAAAAAAATAAAATACTAAAAACAAGAAATTTACCAAACATATGTTGATGTGATATGGTCTCTACATTCTCCAAAGTGGGGTGTATTTATGTTCAACCTATTTAAATAGATTGAATCCCCAACTATATGCTGGGAACTCTGTCCCAATGCTTTATTGATTGATTCATCCGATAATCTCCTCCTTCCACTAGACTGCCTTTTGCAACTAGCTGCCCCTACTTGATTACGATACCTTGCTGAAATACGGGTCTCTAACGACCTAAGTGTCTCTCTTGAACTAGGGGTCCCTCTTATTCCTTCATTGGATAGTCTGGATCGTTTGTGAGGCATATTTGGAGACTCATGTCCCAACGACTCACCTCGATCCATCCTTTCAAAATCCAAGAAAATGAAAACATAAGGTAGAAACAAGTTCAAGGCATAGGCATATATTAAAGAAAGTTACAAATAAATTTGTGAGTTTATTCTCACAAGTATGGGCTGTCCTAAACCAAAGAATAACTTCAAGGCATAATCTTATATTGAATAAAACAACAAATAAACAAAAACATAAGTTATAAAGTAACTTCAAGGAATAAAACTATAAATCGAAGAAAACAACAAGTAATCAAAAAAATACTTTATATATTTTTAAAAACTTAAAAGCATAGGCATATATTGAAGAAATGACATCGAATTTTTTTATTGTATTTTGATAAGTATGGGGTGGCTTGAATGAGATAACTTAAAGGCATAGGCTTATATTAGCAACTAACTAATATGCTCAATATGCTCAAAGTGAAGCCAAAAACCCAATGAATGTGGGACGAATAATATTTTGCATTAGAAGGGAGCAAAAATACATATTCAAGTAATATAATTTGTTCTTAAATGAGCAAGAAATGTTAACTACTACAATACCTCCTCTCCCCATACTCTTCAGCCATGTATACAAGCCTAGCCCAAGTTTGGACTTAAAGAGATCTACGATCAATTTGTTTGGCAAAGGTGGAATGTGATATGCCTTCAAAAAAGGAACATTGAAGTATGGCTATTGATTATAGTATAGTGCTTTGCTAGGTGGAACATTCAAGTTTGGCTGAGCATGATGGAGTTTAGGCACTTAATAATGGAAATTTTCAGTTTGGCTTAGCTAGCCAAGTCTTATAAGTGAGGCTTGGAGAGTTAGGTTTTTTCAGTCATGAGGACTGAGGCACAAATCACCAAGTCTAGGATAAGGATATAATTATTTATAAATGGGATATGATTTTACCTATGTTGATTCACTAAGGAGTTATTCAATGAAGATACAAATAAAATTAAAAAAAATACGTCTTTATAGGTTTAAGAAACATACTGATCTAACATATTAGATACTTTTCCTTACTTGGCCAGTGTTATGGGTTGAGTTGTTTGGAGCTCTATCCTTCAAAGATAGAATCCCAATTATATTGAAAATTAGGTTTGGGTTATGTGGGAGTGTTCAAGCTAACATATTCACCCTTGTTGCTTCATTCCCATCTTGGAGGTGGCACACACATGAGATGGTGCCTATGGTTGGGAGGAAAAATGAACCTATGGAGATATTTCCTTAAGTGCTATACAAACTAGGTATTTCTATCTTAAATATTTAAGTTACAAGAATTAATTATTGTATTATTTATTTGAGTAAATGTTATGAGCATTAATTGATGAATGATTATATTCAAGATATAATTTATGGGTTGTCTAGGAATTATGTGTAGATTTCTAAGGTTTTGTCATCCATCAACTCATGTTATATAGTCCATAATTTAGCCTCTATTATGTAAATTAAGAGGAGACCATGCCAAATGTATGGAATTATCATTATGAGTATAAAAAAATGACATAACTAGAAGAAATTCCAATTATATACATGTAGAAGACTTTTATAAGTATTTTGATATTTTCTTCTATGTAATAAGCTAATAATTTGAGAATTGTGTGTTTGAATGATTAATTGTATAATTGGATCAAAATCATTGTGTAAAACATGCATGTTGTTAAATATTTGTCTTGATGATTTAGGGAAATTGTTGTGCATGTATGTTTATTTCCATTGTAATATTGAATTGATATGTGTATGTGTGTGTATAAATTTGTCAAAGGATTGTTAAGGATTAAATGGAATCACAACTGAGAAACCTAATTAGGGGAGAAGACAAAATTTTAATGGTGTGCCATGACAACCAAGGTAGGCAAGTCTAAGTATAGTGAAACAATGTTTACACAAGACAAATTGATCATGACAAGGAATAACATAAGAAGGTTTTCTCTAGTTCTCTTGCAAGCTTTTGTACATATTTTTAGTAATTCAAAGCCTCTTGGACTTTGCATGGACATATAAGAGCATGACTAGTTTAGGAAGGCGTAAAGAGAAGCCTCTAGAACCATAAAGGCATGAACTTCAATATTTATCATATAAGACAATAACTTGAAAATAATTCGAGGTCTTTAGGATTGTCCAAGTTTCTTGTGGGTGACAAAAGTTTCTCAGAGTTTTTCTAGTCTTATCCAATTGAATACTTTTTTATAGTTTTTCTTTATTATGTTTAATGAATTTTTA
>SNQJ01S0154250.1:0-17480 GCA_010110895.2 Picea sitchensis
TCTAGAAGTAGAACCTTCTAACAAGTCCTCTTACATTTATTATATCTAACTACCATAGTGGGCCTTATTTAATAATATAGTGGACGTAGTCCACCTTACATTGAATGACCTCCACTATTATCACTATGGGCCCTCTGGGCCCCTCCCACTACCTCTCTAGCTACCTTACACTTTCCTTGTGTGTTCTCTTGCGTATATTGTCATGACTCCTGGTGGGTGTGTCAATGGGGTCAGTCAACCTCTTTGGTGCACCCATGTAATACACATAACCCCTGAGTACCTTTTCTAGGGATGGGGCATAAAAAAAATTCTTACTCTAATAATCTCTTTGAGGTCTTCCTCCTCTCCTACTTTCTCGTGGCTTTGTAATGACTATTATCGGGCTCTAATCCTACCTCTTGTTTGCAATTTATGGCCTCTTGAAGTTATTTGATAATTATTAGTTAAGGGCCATGTGGCTCCACCTCATTATTTCCATCACGAAATTCCTACTTCTCACAGGGATTGTCCATCCACCGTCCAATTCAATGGAGGGACTTGTTCATCCTATAACACACATGCTAGAGGAAATTTCGGTGCTTCATCGTTGAAACTCTCTTCTCCTTCCTGCACGACCATCTTCCAAGGTCCTGAATTCCTAAAGGATCCTGAAATATCTCCACGTGGATCCATACTTTGGGCCTTACAACTTACCCTCAAAAAATCATTCCAAACCTCCAGAGTCCTGAAGTCCTGGACTCTCGAAGGGTCCCGATATATCTCCACGTGGTTGTGTCTTTCGGGGGTTTTAGATTTATGGTTTCTCCACTCTCTCGAAGTAGGAATTTTTTGAAGTACCATACACGGGTCCCTCCTCTCGATGATCGAACGGTTAAGAGGTGTTCTTAACTAACTCCCTAGATCCACGACTCTCCTCACTTTGTAACTTCAATGTTTAGGGAGTTTGGTGCTATAACATCTATGTTCTCTCAAAGTGGGACTTCGAGAGAGCCACCTCTCCGTATATCCAACAACCAAGGGGACACTTGAATACCCTTGAATTGGTGGTTCGTGTTAATTTGTGATGGGTAAATGTGTCAAGGTTAAACAATGAGGCAGGTTTGTTTGCCACTAATAGAAACTGCCATGTGCTAATCAACCTTGTGGGTAACCATGACCACGAGTTTCCTTTGACTAGTTTATAAATGGTAAGGATAAAACACTGTGGATCCCCAAACTCTAGGAGTTCCGAAGCTAGAAAGATCAAGTGCCTTTCGAGCCTAGCATGGGGTTTCCATACCTTGGTCACATGGGTCCTTTGAAAACTCTTACGAGATTACACGCAAATTTCTTCAGCCATAAATGGTTAAGCATATGGGACTGATCCATCAATCATATGGTGAAGAATATGAAGGAGGCTCCCTCCTTCCACATGGTCTGAACTTGGGATTCATGTGAGGGTAGATTCAAGAGGTCAAAAAGACTTAAACAATCCAATAAATAGTACCTCGACCCTATTGTAGGCTTACATCCCACGACTCATTAACTGCTAAACAAAGGTTAGGAGATGACCATTCAAAAGAATGAGTTCACAGGGAGATATTACCTACATCTACCTTTTTCATTTAATACAGAGCTCATTCCTAGACAAATAAATATATGTGCATTCAATCCCCATTTCCTAGACAAATAAATATATACGTATTAGAAAACCATAGTTCATGAAGTGACTATTGAAAGGGGTGCATGTTTACACCTAACCATAGGCGCAACCACTCTTGATGTATTTACCATTGGCCACCCTCAAGCTATACCACAATGCTCTAAGATATACTCTTTCTTCTTTCTCAGTGACAGTCAGGGATAGAGGTTACTCTCCTCCTCTCACAGGATCTTAGCCACCAATTTTATATGTACCAAGTAAGGAGGTCTACCCAAGTACTCCATAGTCACTTGCCAACCTCATTTATCAACTTGTAACAAAACCTTTCCAACTGCTTCTTATGCCCAGAACGAACTTATTTCCCATTTCTTCCTCGAACCGGAGAGTTGTAACCGCTCTTTTTTTTTTTTCCTCTTCTTGAGATTGGTCTTTCAACTCTTCTCTCTCTGTAGGTCTTCTTTCTCTATCTCCTACCTCTTCCCATGAATTACCTCTTTCTTTCCTTCCTTAGAAAGGTTTCACGTGTCTAAATCCCCAGCTTGCGTCGAGGCTTGGACGTATTGCAGATGGGTACTCTGCCTCATCTCCTCATTAACTCTAGAGAATGACTCTTCCAACTACCACTTTGACTGGTAATTCATTTCTTGGTCAAAGAACTTTTCTGGGTCTAAGCCATTAATTCCAATAAGGTACTGGTTTGGTGGGGAGTGGTCATCTCAATCATTTCTGGTTCTACTCAACATATATCTCATAGAAACCATGGTCTATCTTGGAAAACCCCCCTTTCAATAGCTATGCAACACTATTAATAATAGGAAATACATACATTGTCCTTTTATGTGAAAAGGTTCATCAAATCAAACATCCACACATATATGATATTCCATAGTTTCTTGTCCAGATAACTTATATTTACAAACTAGGGGAAACAGGGGTAATACAAGCCCCTCCCCCTTAAAGGAACATCATCATCAATGTTTTATTTTTCGATGTGCTCTGTATGTACAAAAGTAAAAAGAAATAGATATGCGTGTTTCATGGCATCCTCCATTTCCCATGTAGCCTCATCTGGGAGAAAGTCTTTCCACTGCACCTTGAACTGTGCAATGTTTATGTTCCTGAGTGGGGTTTCCTTCCTGTGTATTATGCATTGAGGTTCTAACATAAATTCTCCCTCTGGTTCCACCTGAATCACATACCAGTCAATTATATGATTGGAATCATGTACATATTTCTTCAATAATGAAACATGTAAAACATTAAGTTCCTTCAATGTGGGAAGTAGTGCTAACCTATATGCTACAGGTCCCACTCTATCCAAAATTTGAAAGGGTCCACAATATCGAGGTGCCATGTCAGCACAAGCTCTCATTCTCAAGGAAGTATTCCTGGGTTTAACTTAGAGATACATGTGATCCCCTATTTTGAACTCTTTAGGAGTCCTCTTTCTGTCTGCATATATTTTTTGTTTATCTTGAGTTATTTTAAGATTTTGATTTATTTGAATTACTTTTTTTTTCCATTTCTCTCAGCATGTCTATCTTGATTGTAACTCTATCTAGTAGGTTATCCTAGTTGATTGGAATATTGCACTGTCTACCATAGATGTCTTCAAAAGGGCTCATCTTTAATGACTCTTGATAACCATTGTTGTAGGAAAACTCTACCAGTGGAAGGTAGTATTCCCACTTCTTAGGATGATGAATTTCATGCATCCTTAACATGTCCTCGAAAATTTGATTTACCCTCTCTATCTGTCCATCAGTATGAGGGTGATAGGATGTGTTAAACAACAATTTAGTCTAAAAACCAACCATTAAATATTTCCAAAAGATTGAAGTAAATTTCGTATATATGTTAGATATAATATCCTTAGGAATTCCATGCAACCAAAATATTTCTTTCATGAAGATACTAGCAATATCAATTTCCTTGCAAGTTTACATGATGGGAACGAAGTGAGAAACCTTTCTCAATTTTTCCACCACTACCATGATGGCATCATTCTGCTTGACAGATTTTGGTAATCCAATGTTGAAATCCATGGAGATGGTTTCCCATTTCCATTATAGAATTGGTAGGGGCTGCAACAACCCTATTGGATGTCGGTGTTCTTCCTTAACCTGCTTACATTCTAGACATTTACCCAAATAATCAACTATGTCCTTCTTTAGTACTAGCGAATAAAATTGTTTCCCGGTGGTCGTAATCATTCTCTGATAACTAGGATGACCAACATATGGTATTTTGTGTATTTCATCCATCATGAACCTCTTCAAGTCGTCACAATTCAGGATATACCACCTACCTTTGTAAGTTAGCAGAATAACATCCAATATTTGATAACCTTCGTACTTTAGCCCCATGGGTTCTTATTCTAAGTATGATTTTACAGTATCTAAGAGTGCATCGATTTATTTTGCACTCTTGACTCTCTCCTTGGCATTCGTTTCACAGGTTCTTACCACTTTTATGTGAATCATTTTCACACTTTTTCTAAGGGCATCAACCAACCTATTTTCTTTTCCTTTGATATTTTTTATTTCAAAATCAAAATCACTAAGGAGAGTCATCCATCTATATTTTCAATCATTAAGTTTTGGTTGATTAAAGAGGTACCTCAACCCACAATGGTCTTTAATAAGAACAAATATTCTACCCAGGAGGTAATTGTTCCACATTTTTAAATCATGCTCGATGACCGCCAATTCTAGATCACGGGTCACATAATTGATTTCATTCAATTTTCTGGATTCATACAAAATTACATGTTATTATTGCATAAGGACTCTTTCAAGTCCTTCCTTGCAGGCATATGTACACACAAGGAATTCCTTGTTTGGGTTTGGAATCTTCAGCACAGGTGCATTGCTTAGAAGCTATTTCAGCTCTTGGAATCCCTCTTCACATTATGATTTCCACATGAATTTAACTCCCTTTTTATAAAGGGAAGTGATTGGGAAACCAATCTTTGAAAATCCTTTTATGAACCTCCTATAGTATCTTGCTAGGCCCATAAAGGATTGGATATCAGATAAATCCTTTGGGGTAGGCCAATCCATGATGGCTTTGATATTGTCAAGGTCAACTGCCACCCCTTCTTCTGAAATAACATGGCCTAAGTAAAGGACTTGTTTCTGGAAGAAGTCACACTTACTAAACTTAGAATAGAGATGATGTTCTCTTAGTACTTGAAGCACTAGATTGGATGTTCTTTATTCTCTTCCCTATTCTTAGAATAGATTAAGATATCATCAATGAAAACCAATACAAATCTGTCTAAGAATTTAACGAGTACATTATTCATTAAGAACATAAAAGTGGTTGGTGCATTGGTTATCCCAAATGGGACCACCACAAATTCATAGTGACCATATATTGTCCTAAAGGTTGTTTTGTGGATGTATTCATCCTTAATTAGGACCTGATGGTATCTAGACCCCTTAATTGGTCAAATAGGTCATCAATCATTGGAAAGGGATACTTATTATTTATGGTCATGTTATTGAGTTGCCTATAGTCTATGCACAGTCTAAGTGTGTCATCCTTATTTTTCACAAAAAAGGTCGGTGCTCCCCATGGAGAAACTCTAGGCCGAATGTCGCCTTTTTCCATAATTTCCTTTCACTACATCTTGAACTCAACCAACTCTAGTGTACTCATTCTATAAGGTTTTCTATATACTGACACCACTCTTGGTGAAATATCTATTGAAAATTCAATATCTCTTCTTGGAGGTAGACCTAGTACCTCTTTTGGGAATACATATTTATACTCTCTTACTATGGAATGGTCCTCTAGGCTTGGTTGGGTGTTCTCAACAGAGTCCAACACTTGCATTGCATATAAAGGGCATCCTTTTATGCAATACTTCTTCACTTGAAGGGTTGATATTTGTCTCACTAAGATAGGTCTTTGAATCCATTGTAGGGTTACCTTTCTCCATTCTTCATTTTCACACTCCAAAGTCTCGTTGTAATAGTCGAACATGGTTTTATGGGCAGCCAACCCATACATGAAAATCATAAGGTCATAATATCCTAAAGGGAGTATGTTTAGGGTTGCATGGGTGGGTAATCCACTCATAATGAATTGGCATGCTCGTACGACCTATGTTACTTTTCTTTTGGTTCTAGTGGCTAGTTTTACCAACCATGATTTAACATGTTTAACTTGTTGAAACTTACATTTATCAACAAGTTGAGGGGAAACATAACTCAAATTGTAACCCAGGTCAATTAAAATGGAAACTAGATGGTTGGAAATATCACCTTCCATCTCCACCACTAAAGCTCGACGGTTGGCTTGTTTATTATCTAAGGATGAATAAATATGTGGCATGCTCCTAGAGAAACCATTGAATGTTGTAGCCTCTTGGATCTTGTAGACCCTCCTATTGTTTTTTTTCCTATATGGGAAGTCTCTCAACAAATGTTCTTCTCCACAACCCCAACATTTCAAGGGTTCTCTATTTGTGTCATCGGTCTTACCTGGGGCTACTCCAAAGGGTTTATTTGCAGTTTGAGAGGGAAAATTTTGTTGGTATACACTTTTAGTAGGAAGGCTAATCTTAGAACCCTTCCCATAGTTCTTAAATCCTGAGGGTTTAAACCCATTTTTTTTGAATCCTGAACTACTTTTCTTCTTCTAGTCCTCATGAGACTATGTCTTGTTATTGAACTACTCATAGAAATACCTTGCCTTTCGGATGGTGTCTTCTAAGGTATTTGGTTCATCAAATTCAATGCTACCCCGGAATCACTCAGGTAGTCCATTAATAAATCATTGCATTTTTACCTTTTCATCCTTTATGTAGGGCGCATACCTTATTATCTCAAGGAATTTATTGATATATTCATCTATGTTGATCTTTCCCAACTTGAGTTCATAGAACTCCTTGGTCTTCCCATCAAATTATTTCTCTAAAAAATATATTTTTTTAAGTATTTCTCAAATTTTTTCCATGACAAGTCCTTCTCATGGATTCCTTTCACATTCCTAAGGTCCTCCCACGAAATGGAGGCCTTTCCATTCAAATTAAATATGATTATTCGAACCTTTAAACTTTCAGAGTAGTCATGGACTCAGAAGTACTTCTTCAACCCAAGCATCCAAAGTTTTACTTCTTCCCCCTTCTTAATTTCTCCATCGAAGGTGGGTGGTTTGGCTTTCTTGAAATCTTCAGGGTCATGTCCCTCGAAATGCTTCCAATTATTTATTTTCCTGTAGGAATGTAGACTAGTTTTGGTACTAGAAGATTCCTTGGAGCTATCAGTTTCCTCACCAGAGGATTCTTCCAATCAGTGCCTCTTGGATCCATATTGGGCCTTCTTTGAGTTCCTCCTCCTTGTGTGGCCACTTTCAGGGCCATTCTTTGATATCTCAAGTGGAATATAGGTTTTCTTCATATGATGTCTTTCCACATGACTTGTTGTTGGTCCATGTTGTATATGCCTTCATATATCTGATAATATTTGTAGTAGGACTGCATTAATTTCAGTTTGATTTTCCTTCTCTTTTATCAACCTTTCACTATCATCCTTACAACTCTGTAATTCTACCGTGAGTCTTCTTACAATTTCATCCAAATCTGGAGGGGTTTCCACTACCCTTCTTTCATTAGATTCATCTTCTCTATTGTGGAAGCTTTGCCCCAATTCATGGGCTGTCACCATTCTTTATGATGCAGTTTTAATGCGGTCCACTAACTACTTGAATGTTGATAAAACATTTTCTACTAGTTAATGATCTACTCGATTATGAACAATACACATTTCAGATTTTTCAAAACATATACAACAACATAAGGTTTCATTTATTTGTTCAGTAGAGGTTTAACTAAGCCTCCTAGGAATGGGGTAAAATAAGTTGTCACCCCTAAAAGTTCTCCAAATAATATTTTTAAGTGACTTGTTCATGAGCCCAAGCAAGCTAAGTGTTGTAACCATGGCTCTGATACCAATTTCTAACACACTTGATCCCTGAGTACCTTTTCTAGGGAAGGGGTATCAGAATTTTTCTTATTCTAATCATCTCTCTGAGGTTTTCCTCCTCTTCTAATCACATGTGGCTTTCTAACGACTATTACCGGGCTCTAATCCAACCTCTGGTTTGCGAGTTATGGCCTATAGATGTTCTTCAAGCATCATTAGTTGAGGGCCACATGGAACCCACGTGGCTCCAACTCATTAGTACCATCCCTAGGTTCCTATCTCCCGTAGGGATGGTCCATCCATCGTCCAATCTAATGACAGGACTAGTTTGTCATCTAACGCATGGGTTAGAGGAAAGTTTGGTGTTCGACGCTTCAACGTTGAATGCCCCTTCTCCTTTCTGCACGCCCATCTTCTGGATTCCTGAATTCCTGAAATCCTGAAGCATCCCGAAATATTACCAAGTGGCTCCGTCCTTCGAGCCTTATGAATTACCCTCAACATTGCATTTCAAACCTCGAGAGTCTCAAAGTCTCGGACTCCCAAAGGGTCCTGAAATATCACCACATGGCTCTAACCTTCAGGGGTTTCAGATTTATGGCTAATCCACTCTCTCAAAGTAGGAATTCTCCAAAGTACCATATATAGGTCACTCGTCTAGATTATCAGACGGTTAAGAGGGGTTCTTAACGAACTCCCTAGATCCACGACTCTTCTCACTTCATAACTTCGACGTTCGGGGAGTTTGATGTTATAACATCTATGTTCTCTCGAAGTGGAACTTTGCTGAAGTTACTTAGGCATAGATCCAAAGGCCAAGGGGACTCCCGAATTCCCTCGAATCGGTGGTTTGTGTTACTTCATGATGGGTAAATGGGTCAATTTTTCATGGTGGGGCAGGTATGTCTGCCATTGCTAGAGAAACCGTCGGGCGCCAATCAACCTTGTGGGTAACCTTGACCACCATTTACCTTCGATCGAATTATAAATGGTAAGGTCGAAACACTACGGAGCCCCGAACTCCTGGATTTATGAAGCCATAAATGTTCATCTCCTTTCGATCCTAGCATAGGGTTCCCAAACCATGGTCACATGGGTCCTTTGAAAACTCTTGCGGCCTTACACACAAATTCCTTCAGCCATAAATGGTTAAGGATATGGGCATGAGCCCTCGGTCATTTGGTGAAGAATATGAAGGAGGCGATCTCCTTCCACGGGGTTTGAACTTGGGATTCCTGTGAGGGTAGATTCAAGAGGTTGACAATACTTAAACATTCCAATAAATCCTACACCGTCCCTCTTGTAGGCTTACATCCCACGACTTTTTAATTGCTAAACTGAGGTAAGAAGATGACCATTCAAAATCATGAGTTCACAGTGAGATAATACATTCATCTACCTTATTCATTAAATACATAGCTCATTCATAAAAATATAAATATATGTGCATTCAATCCCCATTTCCAATTCAACACACAAAGTATGAAGATATTTATCAGAAAACTAGAGTTTGTGAAACAAATTCTAAAAGGGGTACATGTTTCCACCGAACCATAGGTACAACCACTCCTGACGAATTTGCCGTCGACCACCCCCAAGCTATACTACGATGCTCTGAGAAATACTCTTTCTTCTTCCTCAGCGACAGTCAATGATGGATGTTACTCTCCTTGTCCCACAAGATCCTAGCCACTGTTTTTCTCTGTACCAAGCAAGGAGGTTTTCCCAAGAACTTCCACATTCACTCGTCAACTGCATTTATCATCTTTTAACAAAACCTTTCCAACAACTTCTTATGCACAGAACACACTTATTTCCCAGTTCTTATTTGAACCGAAGAGTTGTAACCACTCTTTTTTTTCGCTTCTTGAGATTGGTCTTTTGACTCTGCTCTCTTCGCGGGTCTACTTGCTTGCTCCACTACCTTTGCCCACGAATTATCTCATTCCTTCCTCGACAAGGTTGCGTGGGTCTGAATCCCCATCTCGTGTTCAGGTCTGAAAGTCTTGCAGATGGGTACTCTGCCCCATCTCCTAATTAACTCTCGAGGAGGACTCTTCCATCTACCAATCTGACCGGTAATTCATTTGTGGGTCAGAGAACTGTTATCGGTCTAAGCCATTAATTCCAATAAGGTATCTGTTTGGTCGAGGGTAATCTCAACCATTTCCGGTTCCCCTCACCATCATTCTCATAGCATACATGGTCTATCTTGGCAAACCCCCTTTGAGCAGTTATGTGCAACATTTATCCATTTTCTATTAATAAAAAAATATTAAATACTTTTTAATTTTTTGAATTAGAAATAAAGTGATGAATATAAAATAAATTATTTAATTAATATTTTATTTTTAATTATTTCGTAATTCTTTGAAACAAAATTTAATAATCTAAATTATCATTATTAAACTATAATTTTAATTAATATTTTTAAAATTTAAAATATTAATAATCAAGTTTGTCTTATATCTCTTTATATTGAATTGTGAAATGCATTTATCATAGTGATACATAATTTATTTACAAAATTGATTCGTTTACATTAATTTCCTTTATAATTATGATTTAGAATTGAATACTTATTTCTGTGTTTGTGATTTTTCTAAAATGCAATATGCAAGTTCAGCGTTAGGGAGAACTTTACGCATCTCACTCCCGAAACAATAACTAGAAAATCATTAATTTATTATACCGACAGCAAAGTTTTATTTACATTTATTTTTGACTGAAAGAGATTCTTATGCTTATGGTAAATGATTGATTTGGCTATGAAGTAACAAAATTTAGTAGCTGAGGTATTATTATTTGGGTGCACATTTGTTCATACGGTTGCATTTTCTACCGACATGTTTCTAATATCGCGGCAACAGCCCTCTCAAAAGGAGTCCATTGAAAAGTTGATAACGAAAGAATGCGTAACAAGCTCGTTATTATTGTTGTGCAATTGATAGAATGTACACGAGTAGTATCTTAGAATAATCGCATAAACAAGATCCTTTTCCTTTTCTAGTTAGCAGGATTTACTACATAAACGCCAAAGATGTTCAGGTTCTCCAAAGTAAAGTAAGTTGGCAAGGTAAACATTGTAGCAAATTGGAGGTTTTTCTGCTTTACGTATAGAAGTTATAGATTCTTGGTCTGGAGATCGATATTGATTGTATTCAAAGGTATTTTTTACAGCTTATTATGAGGGAGAGTTGAAGTAGAATTTAAAAAAATTATCAAAAGTAAAATATATTTTAATGTTGGTTATATATGAAATATTTCAATATTCATCATAAGTAAATAATGAGGTTTATATGTGGAATTTTAAAAAAATAATAATAACAAAAACTATTTCAATGTCGACCATGTGTAAACTTTTTTTGTTAAAACACAAAACTTAAAGAATGATTTACAAGATTTGGTGTCTCTGGATGCATGATAAATCCAGAGTTAAGATGGATCTACCTGGTGTAAATTGTAGCATAGTTGTTGTAATAGTTTAACAAACATAGGAATGTCCTCTATTACTTTGGGAATGTATAAATATTTCCTTTCTTAAAAGCTATAAAAAAATGGAACACTTAGTTGGACTGTTGAGTTAATTCACTCTGCAAAGTTCCATCGTGTGTTACTATTTATTAAGTTGCTGATTATATAGTGATGATAATAATCATGGTTAAGAGTAAGATTGGGTAAGAATTATTTGGTTTGTTTTAGAATTTCATTTTTGAGCACTAAAAGTTAAGAGAAACATTCCCAAATAACCATATTTTTGATGGGTTAAAAGGTTAGGAAGCTCTATATTGTAACACATATTTTGAAATTGTGATTTAATGTAGGTGTAGGAAAAACATTCTTAATGTCACAAAGATATCAAATTCTTTTAACCCATAACGACTTAATAGTTATCCCCTGTTCCACTATACTTTTTATGTTAATGTTATTTCTCAAAGTTTCACTTTAATTTAAGATAATCTTAGAAAGCCTATTGCCTTTGATGTTATTTATAGTATTCTCATATATTTGATACATAATCATAACAATAGTACATGATTTACATTAAATAGTGTTACATTAAGTATTGTTGATTAAATAGTGTTACATTAAGTAGTATTGATGAGTAGTGGTTCCTCTAAATTGGTGCAACAAAGAGTGCAGGTGGAGAGATTCCACAGTAGCAAAGAAAGGTGCAATGTTCAATTTCAGAGCCAAAGGAAGAGCCACACACAAGTACGCACTCTCTGGAAAGACAAAGGGAAATATTTTTAAAGAGACCACATTGTCATTTCTCCTCAAATCAATGAGCAGGCGGTCCATTTAAGGTACTAGAGTGCAATTCATTGATTTAAAATATCACTTGGATGCCAATTGTAGGATATTCAACTTAAAGAATAATATAGTAAATAAGATAAAAAGTTGAATTATCGATTTGTGTGTATCATTTTAATGGTCCTAAATGATAAGTCGATATTGAAATTGTAGTGGGTCAATATATTTTAACAGGTGGAGGTGGATTTATATTTGAATTGCAGTGGTACGTATATTTTTAACAAGTGACGGTTGATTATAGTGCCTATATAATCATTTGTGAGTGTGAGTGCACAAACTTTAGTGCAAGTTATGAAGAGAGAAATTTTATACCGTGGAAATTTTTTTGGCTAAAGAGACAATTTTTTTATTGATTAAAAAATGGGAACATGAAAACTAAACATTACAAATTTTCTGATTCAAACTAAATATTACAAATTTTCTGATGCCTTGGCCATTGATGCTTTGGCCATTGTAATCAACTTAGTTGTTGAGAGTATTACCATCATGTTGTAATAAATTTTGTTTAAAATTTTTGTTAAAGTATTGTGAAGACATATGGGCAAGACTGTAAATGGGAAGAGTATACTTTATAAAATAGGACCATTATTATTTTTTAAAGAATTGAATTTTAGTTGAAAGTTTTATATATTATGTTAAATTAATAAAAATATCATTTTGTGCTAGATGTGTTGTTTATATTAAAATTGTACTAAGGTTTAATCAATATTGTGTAATTTTGTGTATTGTGTTATTTTATATTGGTAAATGTGTTATTGACCTATTCAAATATTGAAATAAGGAGGGCTAATATTGTGTTATGTGTGATGTGAATTCTTTTGAATACTTGTTCAGGGTCATTTTGTGTTTAGTTTTAACACTAGAATGTATAATTACAATTTGGTATTAGAAAAACACATACATTAAATTAAAAATAAAGGAAGGCCCAAAAAACTTATTATTCAACAAAGTAAGACATCAATTCAATCATACTCAAAGCATGATGCAATCTCATGTAACAATAAAGCTAAGTATTGTGGTGCCTTGTTGAACATTCAATGGTACATGTATTTTTTTCTTAAACTTTCCATGTAAAATTTGCTTCATGTAAGTTTGTTTTCATAAGTTTATTGATCCATATTTTTGACTTCTAGCATATTTTTTTATCAATACCTATTTTATTCATTGAATTTAGCAAATTTTCCGTACATTTTTCAAATGGTGGATTTCCAAAAAACCCTTTCAAAATCAAGTAGTTTTTTTTTTTTCAATTTGTAAAATTGAAATCAAGAACGGATTGCAATTGGTCATTACATTCAATAGATATATATCAAAGTCAAATCATTGTACAATAGCACTTTACGGGGCATGATCAATAGTATCTGAAACCATGAGGTTGATGACAACAAGCACAAGTGAATGTGACATAAAAGTAAACAAACCAAATGATTTTGACAAAGTTGATGGACAAGATCACCAAAATGTTCTCCTTATTAAGAACATTAGTTGGTATAGGTGAAGGAATTTCACTCACAATGCACAAAAAACTTTACAGAATCATGACATAATCTTCTTTTCTATTTCCGAGTCATGAAAAGAAAGGTGGAGATGCTACAAATTGAATTCCAACACTTGAATGATGAGTTAAGGACAATAAAGAATCAAGAGGTAGTTAAGAAGTCTAAACCAATTCTTTTCAAGCATAATACTTTTTTTGAAATTGATATTTCTCGATATGGACTTAAGAAGATCGAACAAAGTACAACAATTTACAGAATTTTGTAAGCCATCCACTATAAAATGAATGTCAGACCTTGGAAAGAATTAGAATTCAATAGGAATATGAAATGATTGGAAGATGAAAATCACATCACATTTCATATTCCTGACTATTCAACATCAATTCAATTTGTTGGTGTTGTATTTCTTGTTGAAGATTTGAATTGGAAAGAAGAAAATTTTCAAGAATTTGATGAAGGAGTTCATGATGTTGTGAATAAATTTGATGGTAAACAAATTAATGAAATTCTTGATTAGTGCCAACACTCTCATCAAGTTGGCCATATGCAAACTAAATGCTTTGACCAAGCTATCTTTATTTTTATGTTGGGAAGAAAAATCATATTTTTAACAAACATCGAAAGGAGAATAAGGTTCGTAAATGAACAATTCATTCTGGTTTGATTGGTTGTTGGTGATGGAATTTAGAATCCAAAATTTTGCAAAAGTATTACTATCAAGTTCGGACATGGGTAAACAGATATTTGAGTGGAAAAGTTCTAACAATAGATGTATTTCAGTTTCTTGTAGATGATTATTTTGGAAATTCTACTGAAACATTTATCTGCATTCTCGGGGGAAACAAATTAGAAATTATTATATCAACTCTTTTGGGTACATGTTCATGGCTATGTTATGTCTATTTTTTACACTGGAATCTACAATTACAACTTGAAACTAGGAAAACACACACATGAAATTAAAAATAAAGGAATACATAAAAAACATGATTATGCAACAAAGTAAGACATCAATTCAACAATACACTAAGCATGGTGGAATCTCATGTAACAAGAAAGTTAAGTATTGTGGTGCATTGTTGAACATTCGATGGTACACACAATATTTTCATAAATTTTCCATGTAAACTTGTTTCATGTCAAGTTTTTTTTCATAATTCTAGTGATCCATATGTTTGAATTCCAGTATATTTTTGGGTGAATAATTTTTTGATTCATTGAATTTAACAAATTGAGTCCACATTTTTCAAAAGGTGGAGTTGGGGGGCATGATCAGTAGTATCTCACACCCAAAGGTTGCTAACCACAAGTGCAAGTGATCGTGACATAAACGTAAACAAAAAGATTGAACGTGACAAAGTTAATGGTGAAGATCACCGAAATGTTTTCCTTATTAAAAACATCATTTGATATAGGGGAAGGAAAATCACTCACAATGCACAATTTTTTTTTTACAAAATCATGACAAAATCTTATTACGTATTTGTGAGTAATCCAAAGAAAGGTGGAGATGCTACACATTCAATTCCAACTCTTGAATGATGAGTTAACGACAATGAAGATTCAAGAGGTAGTTATTAATTCTAAACTAGTTCTTGTCCAGCATAATACTTTGTTTGAAATTGATATTTCTCAATACATTCAATTTGTTAGTGTTTGATTTCTTCTCGAAGATTTGATTTGGCAAGATGAAAAATTTCAAGAAGTTAGTGAAGGAATTCACAATGTCTCTAATAAAGTTGATGGCAAACAAATTAATAAAATTATTGATGAGTTCCAAGGCTCTCATCAAATTAGACATATGGAAACTAAATGCTTTGACCTCTATGTTAATTTTCATTTTGGGAAGAAAATTCATATTTTTTTAAAAACATCGAAAGAAAAAGAAGGTTCATAAATGAACAATTCATTCTGGTTGGATTGGATGTTGGTGATGGAATTTATAAGCCCATATTTTGCATAAGTATTACTATCAAGTGCAGACATGGGTAAACACATAATTGAAGGGAGAAGTTGTAAAAATAGAAGGATTTCAGTCTCGTACAAATGATTGTTTTGGGAATTCAATGATAACATTATCTACATTCTCTAGGGAAACAAGATAGAAATGCTTAGATCAAATTTTATAAACATGTCATGACTCATAGAAAGTCAATTTTTCATTTTCTTAAGAGTGGAAGGATTATTTAAAAAGCACCTATATTCATTAGAGATTTTCTTAGCACACATCCTTGACCTCCAAGCACCCATACTATCCTAATGGAAAGGAAAGGAAGGATAATTTCATTGAGAGAGATAATAGAGTCTTACCTTCCATTGAAGCTCAGTGAATCCATGAAAACTCCATCCATTCCATCCATAGAGATGACCATCATTTTTTCACTAAATTACATAAACCGTAAATTATCATTATCAATTCCCTTGAACTTAATTGGAAAAAAATCTAATTTGAACTTGCTTTCATATTATGCCAAAGTTGGCAATGACTTGTTGTAGTCCCTCAAAATTGTTTGGACAATATAATACTTGAATAATTTCAATCATTCTTACTTTCCAGTACCACCATGACTAGATACCCTAGCCACTTGCTCAACATTCTTAGACCTGCAAGCACCCATAAGATCAGTACCCTAATCACAAAAAAGGAAAGAGAAATTCATCTAGGAGAGAGAGGGAAGAGGCTTACCTTCCATTGAAGATGAAATTGGAGGAGTGAAATGAAATTGGAGGAGTGAAGCTATAAAAAAAATCTAGCCATTTCATTCATCGTGAATGTCATAATCTTACCAATAAAAGATACAACCCATTGACATTTATAGACATTTATAGGCTTGGACCCCTAAGGAAGTAGAATCCTAATTTACCCCAAATCACATCTACCTATTAGCATGTGAGCCATGAATAAACCAAAATCCCCCAAGATCACCTTGGAAATTATTGAACGGAGCAGCATTTGTAACCACACATGGCATCGCAAATATTTGGCCATCTTTCACCCAAAACCATAATTGTTTAATTATTTCACCCGTTAAGATCCAAACCAATTCTACCCTATTCGTAAGTGTGAAGGGAAGAAAATCGGATGTTGAAATCACTTTGGCAGTGAGGACCTCTATTATTCATGCACGAGTAGTAAAATTTAAAACATTAAGTATACTCTAGAGGCTCTCTATTAACTGAAATTTGAACCTTCTTCGAGGGACACCATGAATTATGTGGTATTTGTTGGTGTTATTTTCCAATACATTGTTATGTTCCAATGCACCCAACTAGTATGACTATAAGCTCACATTGACATCCTTATCTAGTAGCCTACGATAACTATCCTTCAGTAATGTTGGGCCTTTTCCCGTTGTTAGCAAACATCCTACTGTATCGAAATACATATAAATACTTATTCTTTCTATTGTTTCTTTGTCTTATGTTGTGTAGGCTCCTTTACGATCCGTATTAGACACAAATTTACACTTTATTTAATTCGACGCTTTGGCATGGATACTTGCAATTATACATGTACTCCATTTCAGTCAGGCATTACCCTTTCTACCAATTTATCTTCAGTGCACATTAATCCTGCGTTATCAACAACTCGTTCAGAGTCTACTGTATTTGACTCAAACCCCTCTTGACATCTCTTTTGCAGTAGGGATTCTCTCTCGATTCTCTGAAGATCCTCATGAGAGTCATTGGAAGGCGGCAAAGTGAATTCTTATGTACATTTAGGGCACTACCAATTTTGGAATTCAATACACTTCTGGTACTTCTTGGCTTGTGGGCTTCACAGTTTCTGATTGGGATTATTCAGTTGATTATTATAAGTCCACATATGATTTTTTTTATCTCCTTTGCTTCGCACCTATTTCTCGGTCTTGCAAGAAGTAATCATTAATTGCATTATCCTAAGAAAAAACTAAGTATCATGGTGCATTTCTTGATAATCATAAAAAATTTTGGCTTCGACAACTCATGAAATTTTGGCATTCCGGAAGATCATCCTAACAATATTTGGTGCGATAATCAGAGTGTCATACACATTTCTCGTAACCAGATGGAGCATTGAAGGAGAAAACATATTGAAATCCATATGCACTT